>RJWM01032387.1:0-21542 GCA_004363535.1 Dasyprocta punctata | reverse complement strand
AAGTTCCATTAAAAAGGAGTTAAAGTAAAAAACACATCCTGGGACCAAACTCATAATTCTGCACTTCACAGCAGACACTGAAATCAACTGGACTTTGTATCACAATTAGTCACAGGACCCAATGGCAAGTTTTAAATAGAATGATGTAGGATTTGAATCCTGACAAATACCAAATAAACCCACAAAATTGATGTCAAAATGTGCTCAAAATTAAAAGTGCAAAATCATCTGGGCGTGGTGGCATACACCTGTAATCCCAACACTCAGGAGGCTGAGGCAGAAAGATCACTGCAAATCCGAGACCAGCCTGGGCTACAAAGTAAGCTCAAGGCCAGCCTGAACTGCATAGGGAGACAATGTCTCAAAAAGACAAAATTAATTAATTAATTAATTAAAATAAAATAAAAGTACAAAATCATCAAAAGCTCTTGAGTATTATTCTACATTGAAAGATGTTAGAACACATGTAAAAGATAAGTGAAAAATTATGAGTTTCAACAAGTTAATATAAAATTAAGAACCAAAGCTAACTAAAACAACTCCATACTATACTCAACGACAAGAACTCAATTTGCTACAAAGGTAGCAGAAGGTCCAATAATGCTGATGTAACAAAATAGGTAACAATATAATCAAGGACAGATGGAATCTGTGCCTAAGTGAAGGCAGGTTGGCAAACTACAATTCAAAATTATCACACTGTGTTCCCTAAATTGACATTCAAAAATATCACAGATGTCATTTTTGGATTACAGAAATTTAGGTGGAAGGCCAAAAAACCAGGAGTGTAATGTGTCATTTCAAGTTTAATCAGCAGTTGATGACTCCATTCTAGGGCAGGACAGATCCAGCCTCGTGGACCGCATGGACCGACAGGCTCCTCAGACAAAAGTGCTCTGCATAGAACTGAGGTGAAGAACTAAATAAGCACCTTAGAAACACACTGATTTTCAAGGAACACGGAATGATTACAAACCTGTGTTTGGCCTACCATCAGTAATTCAGAATAATGCGCTGGGCAACTGTCCATAGTATTCCAATACATTATGTCTTGATACACAAAGCTACAATTAAGTATCCATATAGCTTCTTCTAAAAAAACATTTAATTATATGTTCTATGAGAGCAGCTATACTTTTGATAACACCTTTTGATAACAGGAAATGGTCATTTGTAGAGTTTTGCTCATCGGCAAAAACAAAAACATTACCAAAATTACAGGAGACAGGAAAATGATATTAATGCCTGCATTAAACAATAAAGGCTTGTCAATTAGATTACTGTTTGACATACTCATTCAATATACACTGTACTGAAACAAATTCAATTATGCATAATATTTAGCATATTACTCAAAATATCCTTTCTTAATATAAATACATGGAAAACCCTTATTCTATGCTATAAAGTGGTAAGTATCAGGTTATAAAATCATGCTGATTACAATTTCCAAATAAACAGTTATGAAACTAAACTAAAAGAAATATATCAAAATTCCAATAGTAATTATATGAGGCCAATGAACTACAATTAGTTGTTTTCCACATCTGTTCCTTTTCCTAACGTGATTATATGTCTTTAATTTAAAAATTAAATAAACATAACTTCTTGATGAAATTTACAGATGATTTAGAAATCATTCAACTAGGCTTGCACGAGACTTTTCCTTCCTCCAAGTATCAGCCCTGTCTTCAAACGCCCTCAGCTGAGTCTCCACATAGCTCTATCAGTGAATATACCAAGGGTGTGACCCGGTCAGCTCCAGATACCAGGAAAAAAAGGACACAACAAGGAAGGCACTCCCAGTCCAATTTCTCAG
Organism: Dasyprocta punctata; assembly: GCA_004363535.1. Lineage (NCBI taxonomy): Eukaryota > Metazoa > Chordata > Mammalia > Rodentia > Dasyproctidae > Dasyprocta > Dasyprocta punctata. The sequence goes on along the minus strand of RJWM01032387.1, from coordinate 19,723 downwards.
TTCACAACATGCTCCTTACTCCACACACACTTAAGTGGCTTGTTGTCAAAGTTGATGAGCGAAAGGAAAGCATTAGCAATAGTTTCAAAAATCAGACACAAGCCAATTCATATGAAAAACTCACAATTTTAGTCCAATTTAGTGACTATCTTTTTTTGTGTGTGTGTGAGTGTGTGTGTGTGTGTGTGTGTGTGTGTGTGTGTGTGTCTTTTTGAGGCAGGGTCTATACACTATGCAGCTCAGACTGGCCCTCAAGCTTTCTTTGTAGCCCAGGCTGTTCTCAAACTCCCAACAGTTCTCCTGCCTCAGCCTCCCAAATGCTGGGATTATAGGCGTGCACCACCACGCCCAGCTACTATCTTCTTATATTAGGTTAAACAACTAGTGGAAACTAGTGTAACTCAAAACTATTGCTAATCTCACAAAGTATATGGTAGTAACTTTACTAAACACTAAAAACCATACCAACTGAAAGCCCCCATGGGAAAAAGAAGGAACAAAAATGGTGGATTCTACTAAACAATAAAAGAAGGAATCTTGGTAGGATAGATATTCAAAAAGTAAAACAACAGATATAAGTACATTTTTTTGTATTTTGTTTTGTTCAGTCAGTCTTGCTGTATAGTTCAAGCTGGACTTGAACTCTCTGTGTATCTCAGGCTGGCCTCAAACTCATGATCCTCCTGCCTCAGACTCCCAAGTGCTGGGATTACAGCTGTGCACCACCATGCTCAGTCAAACACACTTTTTAAAGCACTTTGCAAATTCAACAGAGAATGATTAATCCACTTTCTAGAGTTTGGAATATAGCCAATGTGTCCATGGTTTATTATATCAGACATTACCCATGTTTGCATAAAAACTGTTTTATAAGTGCTTTCACATGGTTTTCTCTTTTAATCCCTTCCCAAGTCCACTGAGGTAGATAGAGAACTACAAAGCCAGCAAGTTTATCATGGGTAATAATCTAGACTAAAACAATTTTCTAGCCATCCAATGTTCATTTGTATTGTGTGATGTTACCCTCAATAGCCCTGCAGCTTGTATAATTCCAGTACACAGTCCAAATTCAATCATTATGTGATAAATGAATTCCAACCCAAAAATAAAAAGTTAGATATGCAACTGAGGGTAAAGATGGCCTATTCTTCGCCAATATACCATGTGATCAACATGGTACATCACAATGGTAGCTTGATTCTCTCCAAGATATCTTTTTCCCGCTGGTTAAACAAATCACTTATTCAGAACAACTCCTAACTGACTTGTAGCTACTCATACTTGTAGTATGTGAGTAGCTACTTGAAAAAATGTAATTCAGAGGTCACATTCAGAGAGACTGTCCTGCCTAAGTGAGTCACAACCCTCCAAAGTTGAGAACAACATCAAATTCAATTTCGAAAACCAAACTCTCACTACACACTAAGAGATCCAAAAAAGTGAGGCATAAACCTTGAACTGTACTCGATCTTCTAGACTCTGAGGTCCTGTGATCTTCACTTTTCCACAGCTACGTATGAACATTTAGCAGATGGTGCAAAGCAGTCACCACACAGGTTGTCTTTAGGACTGGACCCTGAATGACCATCAGCCAATCTGGACATTTAGATATGTACTTGTTTCACCTCAATAACCCCAGTGTCCTTCAAATGCTCTATTGTAATAATTCTGTCACTATATTAGTATTTTTTGAAAGCATTCTATAATCTATTTTACAGGGAGAGGGGAAGAATCACATACAAAGGCTCTGCACAGAGGTGTGGTTTAGGATAGTTTTTGGATGGCAGGCCTCTCTTACAGTCAAAACATGTTGCATTCTTTACTTCTCTGTTACACTGTCCATTTTCCTCTGAAATACGAATAGGAAAGGTTGAGGTGTACTAAAAAGCTTACAAACTACATACCCAGTGAACTAACATAAAAAGCGGTCTTTTTTTAAATCACCCAGATTTCTACTTCCAGATTTCTATTATACATAAGGCTCACCCCAACCCACTCTCCAGCCTCCTTCCCTGTAATGATTACTATTACAAGAATGTGCTGTATTCCTTTATTTCATTGGAATAAAAAAAAAAAATGTTGAGCACGAAGGTAAAGGATTATGTGGTAGCCGTGTTCCAAGCCAAGAATATGCACATGCACAAACACACACACACACACACACACACACAAACTCTACATTTATTAAAATTATTTCATAATTAGACCTACAAATTAAATTTATGTGAGGGATGGGGGTGTGGCTCAGTGGTACGGCACTTGCCCTGCATGCATAAAGCCTTGGTTTCAATCCCCTGCATCAGGAAAAACAAAAAGACTGCCATCACAACTTACATTCAAGTGTTTGTTGGTAAAGTATTAATGTGCTATGTAGAAATATTAAAAATAGTCTACTCTGTTCTTAGAACTCACTTCTGACATTTCTTCATATTTTAATCTACCAAAAACCTCAAAATTAAGACCTGGGTTTCCAGCCCTAAAGTTCTTCTCTCTTTATCTTTGTGAAGTCCTTATTAGAATCATTGATATAATTTCCAGAATTGAGCCTTTCATAAAGCCAAACTAATGGGCATTGAGAGTGAGAGAACGCATCTAACTGTCAGATTAAAGTTTTATAATGCATGCTTATAGGATTAAAACTAGCGCTTTGTTTTCTGTTTTTCAAATACTGTACAAAGATATTCTACTTCTGGGATGTCTACTAGCAAATCATAAAGTCCTGAAAAATCTGTAGTGCTCACCAACACAAGACTGGAGCTGCTAGTTGTGTAACCTGAAGCAATTCTTGTCCTTCTCTGACCTCTACTGTCACAGCCATCTCCAAGGGAGGCCCTCAACCATTTAGTCCAGCCAAGGTCCCTTTCAGTTCTAAAACTTTTTTGCCAGTAATTTTAAAGGTATTAAAAGTTATGCTTAATGTGTAAGTTTTTACTAACTCCAAAAAACAAATGGAAAAGGAACCTCAAATATAATTCTTAAACATTCAGAAAAATCTCATAATAATTATAATGTCATAAAAATTGCCCCCTTTGGCTTGTATGTCATTGTCTTCAAACAAAGCCTAAGCAACTAGAAAACTATTTTAACACTCTGAGAAGATTAAATAGTTAATCCACTAGGAAACCAAGATGAAAGACAGAATTCATAAATCCCCTTTCCTGAAGGAAACATTGAAAATAACAATAAACACATTTCAGCTTTTGAATAAAATTACTCTTAATAATAATTTTAAAATACAAATAATATACATTATCTGGCATACATTTTCACTGATGTGCTTTCTTTGTAATCTGAAATTCAGATAATGTCAGGTCATGTCTGACATTAACAAAAAAATAACCATTTCTACACTAGAGTCTCACAGGTAAGTTGTGACTTGTCTTGGGGAAAACATCCATATAATGAACATTCCAAGTCAACATCTTTGAGGAAAAATTGATGAGAATTGGAAGATTGGGAAGATTACAGTATTAACTGCTAAGATAATTCCTGCTTTCATAGCTTCACTAAACTGGATTTTCTAGTACATCATATACTAACCCATAATTATGCATCAAAATGTTAACCAATTAGCAAGTAAGATGACAAGAGCTCAAGGGGCAGTAATAATTAAACATGAAACCTGAAATTCCATGCAAATCCAAATAATACAGGGTCCACCATATTTTTTACGCTATGACTAAGCCTTAGAAACCCACATTACATTGAAATTAGTGAGAATGTTTTACATTTGAAATGTTTAAGATTCCAGAAATACGTAGCAGAAATTTGAATTTGAGTTCCAGTTCTCATACTTACTAGCTGAAGAAAAAGAAACAGATTATGCTTTAAAAATGAAATGATTTCATTGATTTTCAAGTCACATCATCCGTTATCTCTTCAATGCCCTCTCTTTCATTCCTGTTACGTTGTAAGCCACATACAAAGTCATACAAGTAAGGCATTTATGCTGTATCAAAAAGGACATGATTCACACAATATCTTCCTAATGCACGAGACTTGGAGTTCAATACATGAAACATATTTGGAAGCAGACATACATTTTTTTTAATCATTGTTTTGGAGAAATATATGAATTTAAAATGCTATTGAGATATAACAGAAATAAAAACTCCACTGCAACAATTGTTTCGCATTTCTAGTTTGTGCTTTTGGCTCTATTTTATGTTAGTTCTGGATGGCTATGTCTAAGCTCGGAGGAAGCAGAGGATCATGTACACCACCTGCGGTGCAGTAGGAAAGTGTCCAGCACACAACTGCACTTAAGAAGCATTTGTTGCATGAAGGAAGGAATAAACCAATGAATGAACACCAACTAACCTTCTGTTTCCATAAAATAAATGCTACCCACAACGTTGTTCATTTGCTTCCATGTTCCCTTTCTTTCTCTTTTTTTTTGTGGCACCAGTGATCAAACTCACAACCTCACACCTGCCAGGCAGGCACTTAAGCCACTGAGCCAAACTCCCGGCCCTAGATGTTTGAGATAGAGTCGCACTATGTAGCTCAGGCTGGCCTTGCGCTCACGTTGTAGCCCAAGCCAGCCTTGAACTCACAACGCTCCTCCTACCTCAGCCTCCCCAGTGCTGGGATTAAAGGTGTGTGCCACCACTCCTGGCTCACTTCATGTTTTCTAAACATTGTTTCAAATAACTAAATAACTTTATATTTAGTGCTTTAGCCTTAGAGACCCACATTACATTGAAATTAGTAAGTGAAAACTTTTTACGATATTTGGAAGTATGTTTCAGATCCCAGAACTAGAGGGCAGACACTTGAATTTGAGTTCCAGTTCTCCTACTTACTAGCTGAGAAGCCCTGAAGGGGTGACCTGGTGGCCTACAGACGCACTCTTTGCTCTGGGAAATAAAGATAGTAACTGTCTTGACTGCCTCACAGGATTTTAATGTAAGTAAAAACTGTTCCCTTGGACTAAACCTAGGAGAGAGATCATAATAGCCTCAATATTTCTTCTGCAGTAACAAAGACAGCAAAAGTAAATATATTATTGGAAAAGTCACCTTCAACTGTCAAAATTGTTCCTTCCTATCAATACAGAGGCATCATTAGTATCAACCATTTGACCTACAATAAAAATCACATTTAATGGACAGCATGAAGATCTGATAACTCTCCACAGCTTTAGGTTGTCACTTCAAAATGGGGAGGGAGTATGAGAAGGTCACATTACAAACCACTGCCAGTGACAGGCCTGAGGCTGAGCTGTCCTAAAACTGACTGCCTGACCTGCCTTTAAGCCTTCTGAGCAATGTTACTTCCTTTTTCTTTTTTATTTTTTCTTTTCTTTTCGAGACAGGGTCTCACTATGCAGTTCAGGCTGGCCTTAAGCTCACTTTATAGCCCAGGCTGGCCTCAAACTTGCAAGGATCCTCCCGCCTCAGCCTCCCGAGTGCTGGGATTACAGGTGCGTGCCATCATGGCCAGGTCAATGCCACTTCTTACAAGTGTTTTGGTAAGATGAAAACATAGCAAATCAAAACACAAATTAGATCATACTACACACCAGCCCAAACTCAATCAATGATCTAAACAAACCACATCTCAGGATCTTAGATTTATGATTCAAAAGGTTTAACTGGCTTTATCATTTTGAATTAACTGAATAGTTCTCTTTAGTGTGCTACTTAGATAATAAGAATAGAATATACACATACTTTATTGTTAATTTTTTGATAAGACGTTCATTGAACTTACTACACTTTCTACAAAATCAGCTACCATATTGAGTCTATAATCAATACCTTTGTATTGCTATGTATTTTGAGGAAAAAGTACTGCAGTTAAATCACATTATGTGTGTAGTTGTGTATGCATGCATGTGTGTTCGTGTAGCCACTCAAAAAACAGGCATTCAGTACAGTATTGTGTATTTTCTTGCTCTAAGTGTGTGGTTAATCTACACTCCCTTCTGTGTACATTGTTTTTTATTCCTTGCCACATTTTTAAAGAGAAAAAAATAGTTGGACATGGTGGTGCATGCCTTTAATTCCAGCACTCAGGAGGCTGAGGCAGGAGGATCATTGTGAGTTCAAGACCAGCCTGGGCTACAAAGTGAGTTCAAGGCCAGCCTGAACTGCATAGTGAGACCCTGCCTCAAAAAATAGGGCCGGGAGCCAGATGTGGTGGCACACACCTTTAATCCCAGCACTAGGGAGACTGAGGTAGGAGGAGCATTGTGAGTGAAAGGCCAGCCTGGACCTACATAGTGTGACCCTGCCTCAAAAAACTAGGGCAATGCCTGTCTGGCAGGCGTGAGTTTGTGAGTTTGATCCCCAGTACCACAAAAAAAAAAAAAAAAAAAAAAAATAGGGCCGAGGATTTAGCTCAGCGGCCTAACTGCCTGCCTGGCAGGTGCGAGGTTGTGAGTTCAATCCCCGGTACCAAAAACTAAAAATAAAATAATATAAAATAAAGAGGAAAAAAATAGATGAAACTAATTTTAATGTTTATTTGACTCAATATAATCAACACATCATCATTTTAATATATAACCAGTTTAAAGATAATACAAGCAATTACAGTTTGTCTAAGCCTTTGAAATCCAGAGTATATACTATATTACATTCATATCACATGTCAATTTTAACAAAATTTTCATCAGAAACTTCATCGATGTTTAGATTTCACTAAAACTTTACAATTGAAAAAGTGGACCCATACTAGTAAAACACAAGCACCTCACAGACACTGTGTATTTACACAACTGCAGTCAACTCTCTATTATCTATCATTACATTATTCACTGAAGGGGAAGATAGGACAAAGTCCTCTGCTGATTTTGTGTACGATACAAAATTTTGCATTGGTTTATTCATCCTGGTGACAAAGCCTGCCATGAACTGAAATGCAGGCAAGGAAGTCACTGGAAAAATTCTGAGGGAATATTTTAGATGATCTGAGGAAATACTTTAGTTGATTTAAGTTCAGGTCCTCTCTTTCTGCATTCTGTTTTTTCTAGCAATGTCAAGATATGAATAACTCATCAAACTGATCCATAACTGAGCTAGTACAGGGCCCAGGAAGAAACAGCTGACCTTAACCCAAATAAAACTTCACAAAGCATGTTTTTACCTCCCACCTATACTGGGTTAATGGTTAAGAACTTGGGCTTGTCTAGGTTGGAACCACGCTGCTGCTATGCGGTGCCGATTTAACTTTGGGCAGCTTAATTAATTTTTCTGTGCCCCGTAGGATGGCCATAAAATTAACAGGACCTACGTCATAGATTGTTGTGAGAAATAAATGAGATTTTTATACGACGTAAAACATCTTAACAAACAGTCCTGACTCAGGTACTTAGATGTGCAACAATTATCACTATTTTTAGCTCAGAAATCATAACAGAGATGGGATATATGCTCAATAAGTATTTGTTAAAAATGAATATTATATATCCAATCACCTTATAAATATTAAAATGCTACATGAAACGCAATTCTTTCATCATGTACATACAGAGAGTAACCCTATTTAGACCAAAGAACAATGTATTTAATAAGATCCACAACCGCACCAAACTGAATCTTCACCATGTGGCTTGCTAAGTTCTGTCAAGGCCTCCAGACAGTGTTTCCCCAAAATCAGACCCACATTTAGTCACCTTAAAAGTACTAACAAGCATACCAAAGCTAAATACAAAGGCTATGGACTAGCTCAGTAGTACAGCACGTGTCAGGCTCGTAAGAGGCCTTAGGTTTGATCTTTAGCACCACCAAAAAAAAAAAAAAGTACACATATATATATGGTCATTTTTATATATTGCATATGATATTTACTAGTCAATATCACTTCAGATTCATCCACCCATCTGTGCTCACTTCCACTGGAAATTGGGTCACTGGAAATGATGGACAAACTATCCTACGTCTCAAATCTCTAAAAGTGGCTTCTCCCAAAGATAAATCTGCTATTTTCATTACTGTGCTGTTCTCTTTCTTCACATTCCATGATCAGATCTGCTAACAAAACTGCCTTTTAGCGGATGGTGCACCTGTAATCCCAGCACGGAGGTTGAGGCAGGAGGATAAAGAGTTCCAGGTCAACCTGGACTACCTAGCAAAATCCGGTTTCAAAGAGAATAAAAAACAAAAACAAATGAAAATTGCCTCTTGCTGAGTTTATTAGGGTTTGTTGTTGTTGTTGCTGTTGTTTTGTTTTTTGTTGCTTTTTTCCTTCTCCCTTTCCCTTCCCCTGTCCTGGTATAGTATTAACACACAACTCTAAAGTCAAAAGAAAGGTAATGACAGTGAATCTGAAAAACTAACAGCAGATAAGAAACCCTGGAATAATAAAAAAGGCGAATTAAAACGTCAAAGCTTTGTAACAGGTGATTCTAAACAATCATAAAACTGTCACCGCCGTGGGTGGTAATTTACTCCTCTTTCAAATTCATTACATTTAAATTGATGAAAGATACAAAGCATACGTAACTGTCATTTCTCTACCCAATCAAGATTTAACACCAGAAAAGAGAATCTGTCCGTAACATAACAGGTACAGAAACGCTTTCACCATAGAAATTTTAAAACACATTTCCAGAAAGACTACAGGGGTCAATTGCTTGGGGAACCGATTATGTTCATAACCCTTAAAGGTAGAATAAAGAGAAATGAATGAACGGCGGACTCTCCGAGCTGCGAAGGCCACGCACTTGCAGGACGGTGAATGATGCGCGCTTCCCTGATGTCTTTCATCCCGAGCCCACGCTGCGTTTTCCACGCGAGGCTGTCAGAGCGCCTTCCCCGTGGGCGCCCGCACTGCGCCAACGCCCTTGCGGTTGTCGCGGGTGAAACACCCTCTCCCGCCCCCGCCCTCGCCCTCCGCGGCTCACGCCCACACGCGGATGCGGTCGCTGTTCCCCCGCGCGCTCGTGGCCCTCCGCTTGGAGCTTCTCCCGGCCCAGCCCCACGCAGCCGCGGATACTCGCGGGACGCCCCCCGCCAGCCCGGAGTGGGCTCGCGTGGGCGCTTTGTCTGCAGCCCCCGGGCCGGGCCGGGCCGGGCGAGCGCACGGGTGACAGCGCCCACGAGGGATGGAGGAGCTGCCCCGGCCCCGGCCCCGGCCCCGGGTCCCCCGCGCCCCTCACCTGACGGCCACGCGCACGGAGCTGTCGTCCGGGGCGCCCCACATGCCGGCGGCGGTAGGGGGCGGCCTGGCGGGCAGCGGGCGGTGGGCGGGCGAGCGAGCGGCGGTAGGGGGCGGCGGACTCAGCGGTGCCGCGCTCCGGCCATGTTGGCGGCTCGGTGGAAAGGTGACCGGAGCGGCGCGGGGCGGCGGGGAGGCCGGCAGGGAGGAACTGCGGTCTGCGCCGCCGGCTCCGGCTCGGCTCGGCCGACCTGGGCGGGGACGAGCGCGCCCAAGTGACGCGCGCTGCGGCGGCGGCGGCGGGGAGCGCGCAGGCTGCCGGGGGCCTCCGGCTGCGGGCTCCGAGCGCCCGGCCCGCACTGCGTCGGCGCGCCGCCCGCCGGCCCTGCCCTGCCCTGCGCTGCCCTGCGCTGCCCTGCGCGGGCGCTGCCAGGCGCGGAGGGGGGAGGGGAGGTCAAGAGCGGGAGGGAAAGGGAGGGGAGAGGAGGGGACGGGCCGCCCGGGTGTCCTGTGTGCGAGCCCCACTGCTGGGTCCTTTCTGGAACTGCCCGCGCGCCAGCAGCCAGCCAGCTGCCGGCTTTGTGTGCACCTTATTGTCCTCTCTCTCCTGCGCCGCGGACTTTGGACCCCCGCCCTACAGTCAGTCAGTCATGCTGAGCCGACTCCCCGACTCCCCGACTCCCCAGGCCGGCCGGTCTCCGCGGCCGGGCAGCTGGGCGGTGCTGCAGCCCGGCTCGTAGGGGTCCTGGAAATGATTGACTCCCAGAGTCCTGCGTGCGTGTCTGCACGATCGTTCGTACACTGGTAAAGGAAGTGCACCTTGGTGCTGCCAAGTGTTCCCAGGGCTGAAGACCCATCGAGCGAGACCGGTGGTAAATCCTCCCCGGCTGATTGCTCCCCCTCTCCAGGCCAGCCCTCGGAAAGCACCTCCCGGTCCTAGTAGTCTCTCAGCATTGTTCCATTGCGGCTTCTGCTCGTCACTGTGGCGCTTGCACGCGCCATTAGGTAGCTCTGTGGAAACAGCCTTTATGAGCTCGGCCACAGAGTATCTTTTGTGGATGGCCGCCTACATTTCTCTAAATAAACATGTGGGTTCATACGAAACAGTGACAATAGACTAAATGCCACTATCCAAATAAAGGCAGCGCTTAAGTGTGTATAATCTAAAATCACACACCTGTCGGCGAAGATCCTGGCCCGCAAAGAGCGCGGAGAAGGCAACACGCTTTGGGCCGAAAAAATAGCTTTACACGTGTTCCGTCTCTTCATCTCACTACTGCTAAATTGTAACAAGACGCATAGTGGACCGTAAAGAAAGCCAAAACAGTATCTTTCTGCAGGATACACGTGGGTGGCGAAGCTCTCTCCTCGGCTAACAGGTGGGGAGCCTTCCCGCCCCTTGGGGTTCGCCCCTGCCCGAGGCAGAGTGGCCTTCATCCTGCCAGCCAGGCCAGGCCACTTCCAGGTGGGTCTGCATGGGCTTCCTTGGCTTCCTGAGCGCTGCAAGGAGGCCGGGAGCGGCAAAGCACATTTAGCAGAACGAAAGAGATACATTTGTTTTAATAATTTAAAGCCTACTCTAAAATAGCCCTAGCCGGTACTGCGTCTCCACAGGCGCTCTCATGACACGAATGGTTACGGGAAACGACAGGTAACTTAAGTGAGGCAGCGGGCCCGGTGAAGATGAGATGACCTCGGACAAAGGCCCCTGGGAGGAGCCGGCGGAGCAGCCGGTGTCCCCAGCTCCCGCTGAGGGCTGCCTTGCAGCGGTGCTAACCCTGTGCTGACACTCCGTTGGTTCTTTCTCAAGTGAAAGAAGCGTCATGTCTGTAAGGGAAGACTCCTTAGTTTTAAATGTCAATGACTAATTTCGTGCAATACTTGCCTGCCTTGCAAACCATTCAAAGTCTATCTCAGGCCAACTTCAGTCCCCACCTACCAAACTAGAACTTCTGGTCAAAATATGGTTGTAGTCACAGCTGTGGTTTGGAGTTTGGAGTGTTCATGGGTTTGGGCAGAAGCAGTGTGAAAATTCAAAATTCCCACTGTCATTGGAGTCAGTAAGTTTCTCTCAAACATGAAAAGTTACAAAATCGATGACCCATTTTGTGCTTACTCCAAATTCCTGTAACTCCTATATAACAGCTTTCCATATGGATCATTTAATTAGTTATCATCTTATTTGAAGAAGATTCCACAGGCAGAGCATTTACTGTGAGAATGGTTTAAATCCTATTTCAATCTTTTAGTCAATAAATATTTAATAAGAGACTGCTACTTGCAAGCCACGTCGGGCACTTGCAATTTGGAGAATAAAACAAGGTGTTTTCCTACAAGGAACATCAGAACGGTTTCCCTGAATCCACTCTTGCTTCCCTCCATAGGAGAAATGGGTCAGGGGATAGGAAGGGGGGACCAGGGATGAGCTCAGAATCTTTGCACAGTTACATCCCAGCCCTTTTTTAGTTTTTATTCTAAGATGGAGTTTGCTGAGTTACTAAATTGCCCAGAGTGGGTTTAAATTTATGATCCTCCTGCCTCAGCCTCGCAGATCACTAGAACTTTGGATGAAAATGTCGAATTACGTATCTCCCGAAGCACTGTGATAGAAAAGGAAGGACTGGTGTGCTGTTGTCACTCCTGTTGCTTTCCTGCTGCATGATAGTTTACCTGTGCAAAACAGAAATTCAAAGCTCGACATCTTCATTTGTCTTATGGCCTTTCTTTTAAACAAGCGTAATCAGCTTTTCGAATAAAGAACTTAGCAAAATAATAATAATGAAATGAAATAAATAAAACATACATTATTTTTGTTGTTCCCCTGCGGGAAATGTCACATACCTATCTAACCCAAGTAGAGTAAGTTCTTCTAGACCTTATGGCTCTTTGCTATCTGCCTCATTCCAACATGGACTTCACCCTGTGTTACTACGATGGTGATGCTGGTCTCTTTCATGAACACGTAATTCCATTCTTGCCTAGGCCCTGTATGGTAGCTATTTCTCTTTACTTGGAAAGCTGGGGATTTAGCTCAGTGGCCTAAGTGCCTACCTGGCAGATGCAAGGTTGTGAGTTTGATCCGCGGTACAAAAAATATATATATACCCTTTACTTAGAACAGTTTTTCTTATCATTGGCTCATCTTGGACTCTTAAAAGCATTGATTTCAAATGTTATTTCCTCAGAGATGTTCTTCCGGACCACTCCGCCAAAAAGAGTACCCACAGCATTACCTGATTTGCACTACTTAGTGCAAAATGAAAATGAAGATGACGGGTATTTTGTTAAAAGCAAAAGCTTTTTCCTTCTAAACTCCCTAATTTTTTTCTTTTTGCTTTTCAGTACTGAGTTTTGAACACAAGACCTTCACACTGAGCTGTATCTCCCAACACATTGTTTATTTATTTATTGGCAGAATCTTCCTGAGGAACTAAGATGCCCAGACAGGACTTCAACTTGCAATTCTCCTGCCTCAGCCTCCTAGAGCCTTGGAATTACTGCCATGTGTCACCACACCTTGCTTTCTTAATGTGTTATGATGTTTTCATTTGCTATATAACATCATCCTCTGTAAAGAAAAATGAAAATTTTAGATTATTTGCATGAATTTTACCTTTGATCTTTATGTTTTGCAATGTAGTTTTAAATATAAATAGAAAAGCATTTAACATGTATGTAAAATATAATTTCCATTTCCAAGTTCATACATGCATATGCATTTTATTCTTTTTGTCTTTTTTGTGTGTGTGTGTGTGGCACCGGGGATCAAACTCACAACCTTGTGCCTGCCAGGCAGGCATTTAAGCCACTGAGCCAGACTCCTGGCCCTAGTTTTTTGGGACAGGGTTGCACTATGTAGCTCAGGCCAGCCTTGCACTCACGTTATAGCCCAAGCTGGCCTCAAACTCACAATGATCCTCCTACCTCAGCCTCCTGAGTGCTGGGATTAAAGGCATGTGCCACCACGCCTGGCTTGCATTTTATTCCTAGGCAAACAGTAGACAGGTTGCACAAAAGTAACTTTTTTATTTGTGCATGTTTGCAGTACTGTACATCACGGTTGCATTCCTTGCGGAGAGGTGGCACATGCATATAACACATTTTAATTCTTTTCATCTGCTTCCACACACCTTCCTCTCCCTCCATCTTTTGATTCTTTCCCATTTGAGAACGGTCTGTCTTCTTATTTCCTATTATCTATTTTTATTTTGCTCTTTATTTATATTTTGGGTTTCTCATATAAAAAAAAAAACATGCCATATTCAAGTTTGTGTGTCTGATCCAAAGACTCACATTTATCCTTCTTTATAGCAGAGTAGTACTCCATTTCGTATAAATACAACATTTTCTGTATCCATTCATCTGTTGATGGACATATAGACTGCTTCCAAGATTTAGCTATTATGAGTTGTGCTGCTATAAAAATGGGTATATATGTATCACTTTAACATGATGTCTTTAACACTTTCAGGAAGATATCTAGAAGAGTAATAGTTGAGTCAAATGGAATTTCTAGTTTTAGTTTTTTGTTGTTTGTTTGTTTGTTTGTTTGGTTTGGTACTGGAGATCAAACTCACAACCTCATGCCTGCCAGGCAGGCGCTTTGGCCACTGAGTTAAATTCCCAGCCTATTTTTTGAGACAGGGTCTCACTAAGCAGTTCAGGCCAGCCTTGAACTCACTTTGTAGCCCAGGCTGGTCTTGAACTCACAAAGATCCTCCTGCCTCAGCCTCCTGAGTGCTGGGATTAAAGGCATGTGCCACTACACCTGGCAAGTTTTAATTTATATGATTGCGGTTGGTTTTTTTTGTTTTTTTTTTGTTTTTTTATACCAGCGATCAAACTCACAGCCTCATGCTTGCCAGGCAAGCCCTGTGCTACCAAGCTATATCCCCAGCCCTTCTAGTTTTAGTTTTTTTGAGGAATTTCCATACTGATTTCCATAGTGGTTGCACTAGTTTACATGCCCACCAACAATGTAGAAGCCTTCCTTTTTTCCTGCAGCCTCATCAGCATTTGTTTTTATTTCGTATCTTAATGACAGCAATTCTTTCTGGGATAAGAAATATTGTTTTAATCTGCATTTCTCTAATGGCCAGTGATGTTGGACATTTTTCATGTATTTATTCATAGGCCATTTGTACTTCTTCTGCAAAGTGTCCATTTGTTTCACATGCCCATTTTGTGATTGGGTTTATTTATTTATTTATTTATTTATTGAGTTTCTTTTATATATTCTAGACATTAGTCCTCTGTCTTAAGAGTAACTGGCAATTTTTTTTCCATTTAGTAGGTTGTCTCTTCATTCTGTTGACTGTTTCTTTTGCTGTGCAAGTTTTTAATTTTATGTGATCCTATTTGTTGATCATGTATACTATTTCTGGTGCAACTAAAGTTCCATTCAGAAAGTCCTTGCCTACTCTAGTGATTTCAAGAGTTTTACCTATTTTATCTTCCATAAGACCATTTTCATTTTAACATTTAGATTTTTGAACCATTTTAATTCTAATTTAGTACCTAGGAGAGATATGGGTCTAGACTTGATCTTCTACATGTGGATATCTAATTTTCTGAGCATCATTTATTAAAGAGACTATCTTCTCTCCAGTGTGTGTTTTTGGTCCCTTTGGGGAGGACCAAATAGTTGAATGTACTGTGGTTGTTTCCACTTCCTGTGTTCCACTGATCCACAAGTCTGTATCAGGTACCATACTGTTTTTACCACTGTAGATTAATAACTTCAAGTCTGGAATTGTGATGCCTCCCATTTTGCTTTTGTTACCCAGAATTGCTTTTGCTGTTCTAGGTCTCTTCTAGTTAACTCAGCTTTTTTATTTCACTTTGCTTTTGGTGGTACAGGGTATCAAATTCAGGGCCTCCACAGTGGCAAGTGCTATGCCATTGACTGACCCATCCTCAGCCTTTTATTTCTTGATACATTGTCATTCTACTAGCATTTTGGCTTTCAAACAGAGAATGAAAAACTGAAAAGAAAAGAAATTATCTTCCCACATCTTGCACATTCCTTTATGTTCATCATTTTCAAGGTCAGTGGTAGGTTACTAGAGGAATTAGTGCCAGGAAAAAGTAAGACTGGTTCTTTGATCATTGTGTTTGTTAGAATGCTTTAGCATTTTTGCATTAGAAGCAAGTTCTGATCGGAGGAAAGGCTGGTCTCCCAAGTGTAGGCATCTGTGCTTTCTCAATTGTAGACAGAGCACATTTAGTTCATAACTTTGAATCAAGCAGATCTCCCGGGGTATGGAAGTCAACCAGAATTCTGTGCTTTGGGGAGACTGTGAATGTGACACAGGAACAGAATATCAAGGAATGAAGGACACACATGTTACGTACATATCCTCTGCTTGCCCACATGCTCCAGTGTTTTATCAGACCACACTTAGCAAAACCCAAGCCTGCAAATAAAATTAAGACTCATGAGGGCCTGGGATGTAACTCAGTGGCATAAGCACCTGCCTGGTAGGCACAAGCTCCCAAGTTCAATTCCCAGTACCCAAAAAAATAAGTAAAATAAAATTAAGACTCACACTGCAGTGCCAACAAAGCATTAAACAGAGTAGAACCTTTCTGATCACAATGCTTTGTGTGACAACAGATCACTAACCCAGAGAGCCTGCTCTGGACCCCTAGTTACTTACTATCACATCAGCATTTTATTTCTCATTACCCTTTAACACTAACTGATTTTTTGTGGTTTTGTTGTTGGTGGTGTTTATTGTTTTTTCTCTATGTGAAGGTGAGTTCCAAGATAGCAGGAATTATTTTCATCTTATCCACCACTGTTTCTGTAGCTCTCTAAACAGTATATAGTAACACATAGTAGGTATCATTAAATGCTAGCTGGACGACTATGTGACTGCACAAAACATGAGACCTTTCTAAATCTTGGTGTCTTATATGTAAGTAATGTATTTTTTTTTTTTTTTTACCTTATGGAGTTGTTTTGAGAACTGAAAAAGCTTTTCTAAATAAACTAGTAGGTGATTTTATTGTAAATATCCTTGCAAACATAGAGTGTTTTTTGAAATTGAGTACTGATGCTGCATTTGCACCTATCTAAGGCACAAAGTTTTACTCCAGTCCCCCCTGAACAGGCAGCCAGAAAGAAGCTGCAACAACTTCTGCAGATTTCTCCCTCTAGGCTCTCTATGCTGTGTTTTTCAGGTTTCTACATTCTAATCAGTCATTAAAAGTCATTTGACTCTTCCATTTTGCTGCTAGCAGAAAGATGAAAAGAAATAGTTCTGATTACAACTCCACATGCAAACAACCAGCTTTGAAAAAGCATGCCTAGACAACCATATTCTCAGAATCTTTTTCAAAAAAATCATTAGGGAGCTAACCTTTCATGTCACAATCAGAAATACCACTTTTTCTTCAGTGGTTCTTTTCATTCTGTGCATTTTTTCCTCACTGATAATAATGGAAAGCATTTATATAGCTCCTGGTAAATGCCAGTGTACTGAGCTAAGTACCTGACAAGCATTATTTCAATTAAGTTTTTCAATGACCCTAGAAAGTGGGTACAATTCTCACTACCAAATTATATACATGGGGAAACAGAAGGCTTTCTAATAACTTATATCTGTTAAAAACATCTTTATTTAAATTTTTACTAATTTTGTCACCAGACAGGGTCTTCATTAGTCCCATCGTAATTTCAGTACTCTTTTTTTTTTTTTTTTTTTTTTTTTGCGGCACCAGGGATTGAACTCACAACCTAATACCTGGCAGACAGGCACTTAAGTCACTGAGCCAAACTCCCGGCCCTGCTTTTTTGAGGCAGGGTCACACTATGTAGGTCAGGTACCCCTTGCGCTCGAGTTGTAGCCCAAGCTGGCCTCGAACTCACAACGCTCCTCCTACCTCAGCCTCCCGAGAATTTCACTACTCTTTTGCACTACGCATGTGACTTTTCCTTCTGTCAAATCTTCATTGTCTTTCGCTTGTGTTTTAGGTTTTATGCTAGTGGTCATATTCTAACTCCTCATCTACACTGCAGATTTCTAAAGGGCAGAGTTCATGGAAAACCCAACAGGGTAACCAGTAACTTGTTTGTTGAATAAATAAATCAGTAGTTACTAGAGGAAGGGCATATGGCGCTTTGATTTCAACACAGAACAAGTTCTTATTCAAAATTGTTGCCTACTAGTTACAGTTCTCAAAAAGACTAATTTCAGACCACAGTATCTATTAAAGGTGGCATTTAAACAGAAAGGAAAACAGAGCATCTGAGATTCTATAAACCAGCAAATGCAAGCAATGCTCCTATAATCTTGGAGATGAAAGACATTTTATGATTCCAACCCACCCCATTCATGTTATAATTAAGGAAATACCACCAGTCTCCAGCACCCCCCTGACATACACACTATACAGTAAATTAGGAGCAGGATTAAATTAAAATTCAGGTTTTTCCCTTTCTTGGGCTCTTTATTATTGTTAGTATCACTACATATTTCACTCTTTGTATTTAAAAAATAGTGTACACTATAAATGTTCACCTATGAAGAATATGTAACAATAAGGTGAGCTTAAATTCTTATATTACTACTTTTAGTTACATTAAAACAATTGGTTAACAGTTTTACAAACGATTGCTAATGATTCACATTGTTTAAAAATCAAAATTTGAACTATTCATATATTTTCTCCTTTCTGTTTATTTTGAATAATGACGTTAGTTATTTCTGGACAGGAAGTAAAGGTTTCTTTTATCCTTTTTTATTTATTTATGTTGCTTGATATTTCTAAATAATACAAATCACTTCTACAGAAGTGATGAATTTCTCGTAAGGAAAAATACAGCAAGTAGCTAAACTTTATTAAAAGTAAAAATTAGATAAAAGTCAGATTTTGTTGCTCACACTTACATCAGAGTTAAACCTAAAACCACAGTTTAGGTCCTAGACTGAGTGCCAGGTCTGACAGGGACTGAAAAGACTTCCTTTTGGTGCCCCGGACTTTTGTGGAGTTTGCAGCATATGTGTAGTGCAGACAGCTTGATTACCCCAAAGTACTGGCCCAGTTAATTGCATTCAAATGCAAATTACAGCTATTAAGTCATGCTGATCTTGAGCCAAAGCCTTGAGCCAAGTTCCCAAGCGAAGTGTGTCTTTTTTTTTTTTTTTTCTTTTCCCTAACTGCAGGACTGAGCTTGATAGGCAGTTTGGCACCATCATTCATTAGAACTTTATATTTTGTGTTTTTTATTTTGGAATATTTTTGAACCAAATTGCTGAAAGATAATTTTATTAGTCATTTAGCCCCTTCTTGGATTTATTCATCAATACCACCATTCTTTCCCCCATCTCCTGAATGGAATTCCTCACTCCATTTTTCTTTTTTTTCTAACTATTTTCTTATTACCTCCACATGGATAGTTTTCAAGTTCTCATGGCACTGAATAACCTGAAGCCAAATGGTTAATGAAGTCGTACGTTTTCCATGCTTCTTCTACTTCAGAAATCTTACAGCAATTAAAAATATGATGCTGATTTTTTAAATTGGGGATAATATGACATGTATTTCACTAACTTCTACAGTAGTGAACATGTACTTGGACTTTCCCTCAAATGAAAAATATCTACAGTAAAAAAAAATATAAAGCTCTTACATACACAACCCTCAATATTCCTTATACGAATATTCATTCGATGCTTTTTAATAAGGTATCCATGTTACTTTTATAATATGTGGTAATTAAAATCATGTAAATCACCATAACACTCCTCTCATTTCCTTAATCTGATCTGAGGCCAGCTAATTTAAAAGCCCTGCCCCCCACCCAACAAAAGCTTCTCACATAGGAGACTACCAACAAAAGCCTCTAAGACAGGAGAAACAGGCCATGCTTGTATTTATTATCATGCTAAGGCACTCCTCCAGTTTTTGAAGAAGTGCAAAATTTTAAAATTCCAATGGGAAAATTGTCATTAAAGTTCTTTTTTTAGTCCAAATACCAAAGACTACTTAGGAGACTAACTTTTAAGTCTGATACAACAATACAGATAAAAACAAAGATGTGGATACAAAATGTTGATGAATGGTAAATTAGCAACAAGATTGCAACAGTACCTAAACCTTGCAGCTTGTGCACACATCACAGAAAAGGGATGTTTCAATACCAAGGAGAAATCAGGCAGGTAGTCTTTTTTTTTTTTTTTTTTTGGTACTGGGAATTGAACTGACAGCCTCCCACCGGCCAGGCAAGTACTTACACCACTGAGCTAAATCCCTGGCCCAAGGCAGGTAGAGTCTCAAGTGCAGACTTTAGACTAATATGGCAGAATATAAGGAATTCTTTAAATTTTGCACATAGACAAGTGATAAGACAAAGACAGTGTTTTAATATACATAAAGTAAAGTAGAATTTTAGGAAGGGTTGAATGTGGTCCAAGTCTGAGAATTGGGATGACTCAGGTAATCCAATCATACTACTTCAATTACAAAGCAGTAATAGATCATGGTGAAAATGGAGTAGGATGTATAAATGAAAGACTTTGTAAGGAAAAGTTAACAGGATGTAGCAACATGGGAGAAAAGTAATAAGGGATTGAAGTCCTAAACTTCCTATCATTGAAGATGTTAGATTGCC
>RJWM01032386.1:0-21488 GCA_004363535.1 Dasyprocta punctata | reverse complement strand
AGTAAAATTTACTGTAGTTGGAAGTAAGAAAGTGTGTTTATTCTTGGAATGATCTTTGATTTAGGTATTTTATTTAGGAGCAATTTTTTTGGTTGGCCACCTTTGTGGGCGTGTTGAGAATTTGAAATATAATTACAAACTAAAGGATTGCAGATACTTTCCACAGTTTTACAGATTTGTACTATTTGAGGCAAGTCATGTTGAGATTTGTATATAAATGATTTTAGATCTAAAATTATAATCAAGGGGAAGAAATTCATTATGAGTACCCATTCATAACGTTTGAGAAATATTAATTTCCATTCATATTTAAGAGTAAAACTCATAACACATAGAGGATTTCCTGAGATATTTTTCACCTTGCATCATTCTATGTTGTCATGTACAGATCTTGGTATTTAATCTTAAATTTGAAATCAGAAAATGTGAAAATCATTTTAAAAATTGACAGAGACTGTAGACTTTGTGGCTAAATTCTTAATTATTTGGAAGGAAATATTTTTTAAAAATTGGAATTTTATATGCTACCTAAAATTTGAACTTTTGTTTTTCTTTCACTCTTTAATGACATTGCAGTTTTCCTCCATGGTTTTTAACTTCTACAGTTTTTTCTATTCCACATAAAAGTCTTTAAAAGTCTGCCATTGCTTTAGTTTGTGGAATTAAAAAAATTGTTCAGGTTGTATTTAAATGGAGCTTTCTACTTGGGATAATACTGATATTGAAGTACAGTTATGAAAATTTCAAATACAGGTGTAGTAGGCAGCTCAGTCAAGAAAAGTTTTATTGCTGGGTGTGGTGAGGCAAACGTGTAATCACAGCACTTGAGAGGCTGAGGCAGGAGAATTGCCATGAGTTTGAGGCCAGCCTGGGCTACATAAGTGAGTTCAAAGGTAGCCTGAACTACGTGGTGAGACCCTGTCTAAAAAAAAAGAAAGAAAAGAAATATAAAAAGTTTTATTTGGAAAGGCAGTACAATGTGTTTTAATTGCTACACTAAGCAGTTGTTTAATCCAGAGTGTTGGGAAAACAGGTCAGAAAATATAACTATAGTGTTTTGTTCATCAGTGACTCTGTGTATGTGTGTGTGTGTGTGTGTGTGTGTGTGTGTGTGTGTGTGTTATTAGAATTGAACTTAGGGCCTTCACAGGGAGCAACAGCCCTAGCCCTTTTTTATCTTTATCTTGAGACAGGGTGTTGAGTCACTAAGTTGCTAGGGTGAGCTCCAAATTGTGATCCTCAATCAGTGTGACTCTTGATGGTGGTTTCAGAATGTGTCTTGGAATTGGTTAGTACTTTAAGCTATAGATCTTGATATTACATATCCTATGTATAAAATCATTAGAATTTAACCTTTAAATACATGACATTTGATCATATTTTCATACCTTATTAATATAATGCAATTGTTTTATATTCACAAATTGCATTATTTATTGTGCTTTCATTTTGAGTTTGTAATTTGGAAATTCTTTTAAGTCAGGGAATGATCACCTGCTTTGTGGAGCTTATGGTGACCTAACAGAGCAAAATGGGACTCCTAGTTAAAGTAGACCTTTGACCCGAACTTGGCGGTTCTCTCAGCTTGCCAAGGCAAACACTTGCAGGGTTCATTACTTTCTTCCATCACGCTGAGAGATTCTACCCCATTTTTCTCCTCCATTGACTAACCTTTGACTTCCTAGACCTGCATCTCTTTCCAGCAGAGGTGAATAAACGTTCTTGGTATGTGAAGATTAAAGGACCATGGCCCTTCAGGTGCCCTGAAGCTAACTTGTTCAGAATTAATTTGACACTTCTAACTGCGGTTTTGCTTTGTTTAGGATCGGAAACCAAATAGAATTCAATAGTGTATCTTGAATCTTATGGCTTAGTGCTTTTGTTGCAAACAACAGAAAAAAAGAAATGACCAAGTGCCAGTAACATTTACTCTTCAAAGGAAAGCTTTTTGTCTTTCTGTGCCTGGTTATCTTCAAGAGTTGCAGAGTTAAAAAAAAAAAAAATCAGTGGAAATGTATTTCTGTCTGATGTAGAAACGACTTTTAAAAAGAGTCTTTGTTGACATGAAAGGAAAAACATTCTGATTTTCTGGGATGCAAGCCTTAAAAAACAAGCCAGAGTAAAAGAACATGTAGAAATTAAAAACTCATGACGCCAGGAGATGAATTGTTGTAGATTATTTCAGAATTCAGTGAATGTCTCAGAGGTTGATTTTGCTCTATGTGTTTGTGTCTGAGAACTTCTTTGCTTTAGTGAGTAGTGCTTAGCTTTGCTTTAGAGTGAAAGTCTATTTAGTGGAGCCTGTGGGTCTGACAATGTAAAGTGGTGCTGCAGAACATACTGTAGATTATGAACTCCAAAGAATTCATTTCTGTACAACAAATGTACAGAAGCATTGCTCTAAGAAACTGTAACTATCAGTCTTCTGTAATTGAGAATAGGTTTATAGGTCTTTTGTTTGTGCATAGGCTTTAGAATTTGAACTGGTGAATGCGTTTTGCCTGTTTTGATTCTGGCCTCAGATGTAGTACCTGGAAGCAGTAGAGGAATCAAGAAGCGAGAAGGACTGGGTCCACTCAGAGGCACAGATTCCCCACCTTTTAGTGAGTGGGTGACACACACTTTACTATGCAATTGTGTTTCTAACATAGTTGATTCCTAAGAGTGAGTTTGTTATAGTCTGTGTAAGAATGAAAGATGTCAAGCAGCCATTTGTTACTATCTCTGAGTTAGACTGGTAAAATAGTCCACTTAAAATCATGAGAGGATGCCTTTAGGAAGTGCGTATAGGACAGAATTAACTTTGTTTCACACAAATGCCATCATCTCACAGAAAACTTCTAGAATATTTTGTGCTTTATAAATACTTATAAAGAAAGTCTTAGTCCTGTATAGCTCTAGCATGGTGAACGTTTTGAAATTTCACTGGGTGGAAATTTTATTACAGCCTTCTCTTTTTTTAGGAGAGACTCATTCATTTTTCTGTAAATCTTGACTTTGAATTTTAACTTGAGAATAAATAGAAGAGGTAAAGGAGCAGCTTAGTCTGTTCAGTGATACCCTGTTTGGGAATACTTTTACAAGCTGTGCTATCAGTGCCATACTATTACAATAGTTAAAGCAGAGGACTCTAACCCTTGAGTTCCCTAGCTGCTACATGGCTCTAAAACCTGGAGCAGGGTATTTAAATTCCGGTGTGTCAGACGTTGGTTTTTGTAAAACCAATCTAATGACAGTGTCTACCTCATGGGGTTATCATGAGGATTCAGTGAGTTAAGATAAGTGCTTACAAAAGTATCTGGTGTATTTTCACTATTACTTGTTACATTTGCCAGTTTACTTACTTTTGAAAATTATTGTCCTTTGAGAGTCTATAGCCGCAGTTATTAAATTAAATTCCTTGTAAAAATACAGTTGTTTCTGAATGATATCTCACTTAAAAGACAGGAAGGCCAGACACAGAGCTGTATCCTGGTAGAACTATTGAATGGGTCCCTTAGTCAGCAGCATCATTTAGTGCCCACATTTGTGGAGTTCTGTTCCACCTTCATTTGCTGGCTTGCATCAAGGTCAGCAGTTCACTTCAGGGGGGCTGGCAGTTTTGTCTTTTGGAGGGCTTTGATTCAGGGAGGCAGGTAGTTATGGCCTCTCACATCAAGGTCTTAAACTGCAGTCCACGTGGAGCCAGGCTCAGTGGTACCTTGGCATAGCACAAAGAAACAAGTCTTGCTTTGCTTTTTTCCTTGAATCAGTACCACGACCAATCTGGGAAAAATATTTTGCTTCATGGCTTAAATAGCAATCAGCAGTCTTTTATTGTTGTTGATACTGTTTTTTACTTAGAGAAAATTTGGAAGATGGTAATCTGTGTAGTGCTGCCAAATATGTGGTTATTGTGCAGACACTGTAGGCAGCAGCTGCTGTTATTTTCCAAAGTACTGCAACCAATCTTGCTATCATATGGCCAGCTTTGGTATCACTGGCTATATTTGGACCTTAACTCATGGTTGCATGCATGCTAAGGCTTTCAGTCATAACATTAAAATTGAAAGATGGGTACTGTATTTTGGTAGTCTATTTTCACTTTCATCTATTCTTGGTTTTAGTTTTCAATTTACTTTTAATTTTGAGTATTTGAATCATAAGTACGTGTTTGATTTTTATCTATCCTTTTTTTGGGTTGGGGATTCAGGGAAGTTATATAAGTATGTGATGCACTGAAATGATATACTTTGACTTGACCCAATTAAGATTTACTTTAGCTCTGAGCCAGCTGAAATAAGATTGAACTAATTTATGCCACTATCTTTTCCGGTAATGTTGAACTGGAGCAGCACCACTCCTTGTGTTAATGCTCTTTTCTAAAACATACAGATGATGATTTACATAGACACAAAAATTATGCACACTAGTTGCATTTTAATCTTGTGGTGAATTGTAATAGCAGAGTTTGCCTTTTGACGTGATTTTCTGGTCTGAAACATAATCTATTAGATTGCAATCAAAGTTAAAAGCTGCAGTGGGATAGATATATTTACTCTCTGTAAATGCATTGACCACAGTCATGTAGTCAATTTTATTCTCTGTGAAGTAAATAATAGTCATCAATAACAACACCAACAATAATAATTCAGTCTGTATTAAGCCTTTTCGTTGTACCAGGCAGTGGGCTAAACTCTGTTGGTAGCAATTAGTTGTATATTTACAAGTAGATGGTAAAGAGAATTTTGAGTATTCCCAACACAAATGATACGTGTTTGAGCTGGATGGATATGCCATTTATCTGCTTTGGCCATTATGGTGGGTGTATATATATATGTATCTAAGTTCTACATTTTGCCCCATAAATGTGTACAATTATCATGTGTCAATTAAAACAAAACATACATATTAAAGTAATTCATATCAAATAATTTTTAGGCTAGGCACTACTGTCACTGTTTAGTTTTCATTTTACAGATGAGGTAAGAGGCTTAGAGATGTCAGTAAATCCTTCCCAAGTTACAGCTTTGTTAGTAGTTCTGGTTGTTTTTGACTTTTGCACTGGAACTAGCAGTCTCTGTTGTTTCTGTTACCCTCTACATTGCAAATAGGTAGATAGAGTCTTGACAGCAGATGTCACATTCCAGTGAGGTGACTGAGACACTGGGTGTGGACAGGGGTATGAGAGATCTTGTAACAAGATATAGGGAAGCATTCCAACGCTAACAATGGAATCTTTGATCATCTTTGCATCTGTAGGGACAGGGAAAGAGATTCATTGCTGATCAGAAGAGCATTATTGAGCTACAGAAGAGGAATGACAGGAGCTGGAGCCTTAGGCTCAGGGAGTCAGCCATCCATGGGGTCAGCAGGGAATGAGGTTTGGAAATGAATACATGGACCCACCGTCTCTCCCTCTGTCTAGTCTGCCAGTGTCCTCCATTGGCCAAACTCAACTGAAAGCTGTAGGGAATGGGATTCCTGGATATAGTGTCAGCTGCTCTGGCCCAGACTGATTGGAAGCAGATGGAAAATTTGGAGGGAAAATAGGAAATATCCAGTTCACAGATGCATTACTCAGAAAATAATTTTTCACTGTCAAAACTTCAGTAAAGTTAGGATTATTCTGTCTCTAGTGATTTGATCTTCTTTTTCAGCAAAGCCAGGATTTTCTGTCTCTAGTGATTTGATATTCTTTTTAATCTTAATTTTTTATTTTGTCTTGCTAATTGTGGCAGGAAGAATATAGATGAAGACACTTTTCTTGCATCAGTGTTGCCTTTAGGATTTTGAACAAATCTACTTTGGATGTACCTCTTGTTTTTTAAAAACTTTTCTTTAAATATAAGTAGCAATATCAATGCTGTCCCTCTTCTAGGTAGATTTAATAAGAGTTATGGAGTAGTAATGAACTTTATGCATGTAATAATGTGTAAATATAATTACATTTTTCCTTTCTTGTAAATCTTTCTACTTAAGTTCCATCATTTCTACTTAAGTTCAGATCATTTTTCCTATGCCTAAAATATTACCCTTTACTATTATTTTTAGTATGGATCTGCTGGTAAGTCTTTGAGTTTTCTTTATCTAAAAGATTTTTTATTTTATGTTAATTTTTGTAGTTTATTTTTGTTGGGTATAGAACTAACTTGGCAGTTGTTTTCTTTCAGAACTTTAAACAGGTCAATTCCTTGGGCCTTTGACTTCTATAAATACTCTTGAGAATTTAGCTATTTTAATTACTTCTTTGATAGGCTAAGATTTCTCTAATTGTAGGTTTTAGCATTTTTATTATGATGGGCTTAAATTATAAATTTATTCACAACTTGCTTTTTTTTTCCTTCCCCAAATCCATTTTTAAAAGAAAAAGAAAATTGGGGGTACTAAATTATTTTTTAAAAGGAAAATGATTAAAAGCATTAGGTAATGAGGGTTACTTAATATAAGGTAACAGGTTCGTCTTTTAGGTATGTTTACATATTCCTTATTAACTTTGCTTCTTAGTAGAATAGTAATGCAGGATGTCATCCAGGGAAGGATGGAGAGAATCTAAGAACATTCCCTGATTCTCTTTTCTGTGCTAGGAAAGTTGAAGAGAAGGAAAAAGTAGTTCTTTCCCTGTTTATCTAGAACACTGGAAAGAAGCTGATCATTAGGAATCTGTTGTTTATTGTAGTAAAATATAGGTTTGTTAGTGTTCTCTTCTGTGTTCCTCATTTTATGGTGAAATAATGTATTCGGAAGGGACCAGTGCTTTTTAATGAAAAGCATTATATCAACTCTGAAGCATTATACAAATTTAAGGATCTTGAAATGGTTGGAGATTGTTGTAAAAGATAAATTATTTTATCTAATAAAAGTCAATCTGTTGTGAAGGGAACTATGCTACTGAGGCATTTTTCCTTCCATTCACCAAATTCATTTTATATTAGTATTATCGAAGTCACTTCATACCGAAGTCCTGTTGCTACTCAGAACAGCAGCATGTGGAAAAAGGAAAAAAACAAGAAGAAAAGAAATGCCATGATTTAAAATATGAATCTTTTTACAATCACTGAGCTATATTGGAGTATATATGATGAACTGCTTTTCTTTTCATAATAACTTGAGTTTGTGAACTAAATCCTGTAAGCTAGATATCTGAGTTATTATACTGATACTGCATAATGGAAAGTATCTGAGGCATTTTGATTTCTTGAGAGGTTATGTTTTGAAAAATTTGTTTTGTAGGAGTAGACATACAAAAAGCATATGCCATTATTATTACATAGAATCCAGTAAAACATAGCTTTTGTAAATTATAACCACATGTGTGTAGGAGTTGCTTTCATAGTTAGGTTATTTAGATGCTGGCGTAATTTGTTTCATATTTTAAGCATTGAAATGCCCCTTCAAGTTCCATGTTATTGTGGTGTCATACAACATATGATAGAAATGGCATGAAATATTTTGGTAAGTAATTGAGGTGGCAGATTCTTCAAGCAGTCTATTAGATGAAATAATGATATATGTTCAGGGACATTGAGTGTTTGCATTATCTGTGAGGAGTTTTTCCTAAAAGCTATCAAATGCAAGGCTTCTGTCTTAAACTTTGTAACTAGAAAAAGCAAGAACATGAGGAAACATGGTTGAATGATAAGGAGTTGATTAGTAAATAGAATATATTATAAGTTTTGACTCTTGATTTGTAATCTTATATTTGGTTTTGAAGTAGCAATTAGCTGAATACATGCAGTGACACAATTGGGAGTATTTTTTTTTTTCCTGAAATGGTCTGTATTTGTCAGATTTTAAAGGATGGCAACATTCTGATGTCATTTGAACCCAACCCGAATTTATAGGCTATTGCAATCATGTAACAGAAGTAATCAGTAACCATAAGAAAGCCATTCTCATTCCCCCACTTAGAAGACATGTGCTATTCATGGCTAATCATAAGTATCTGAGATTTTTTTTTAACAGAACTCCTTATTTAGTAATGAAATGTGTTTTAAAAATAGGCTGTTCTGTTTTGGAGTACAGACATTTCCTTCCCTAATACATGTTTTTGTATTTATTACTAGTGACTCCTTATTTGTAGGGATTGACTGATAGACATTGAAAGTGTCTCATAGCAAAAAGTGTTACAAACTTGAGCTAAGTACCAGTATATTTAGATGCTAAATCTGATTGCAAGTGAACAAGTTCTGTAGAAGCCTCAAAAAGGGAAGCAGGGGCCGGGGGTGTAGCTCGGTGTCTCAGGTGCTTGCCTGGTAAGCGCAAAGTCATGAGTTCAATCCCCGGTACCAAAAACAAAAAAACAAAAAAAAAAAAAAAGGGGGGGGGGGAAGCAGAATTACGTTATAATGAAACTATTTGATCATTTTCAACTTGTATTTTTTTTTTTGCAATATTGTCACTTTATTCACTCCAAATATGAAGCTCTAAAACAAACCAATTGCAGGTATTTAGCAGGTTTGCAAAATGGCTTCTACTGATGAATGACAAATCATTCAAAAGCTAGGTGGAAGGAAGTGGCACATGCTCATTGGAGTGTGTGTAGGCAGGTGAGGGTTGAAGATGGACAAGTGAATCAATGTTAAGATGATGTTGGTTTGGTGTTGGCAGCACATCAGGTATTGAGGTAACTGTATGCCTCCCTCAGTTGTCATTCATGGGAAACAGCAAGGAGAGGTCATCAGCATCTCCTTAGAAAGTCACAAGAAATACACAAAGGAGGAATGGATTTGGAAGGTACATGTACTTAGAGATCTGTTTCTGGGCTCCTGAGCTAAGAAAGTGGACCAGAATTCAGAACCAAAAGGAATTGAGAAAGCAAATGTAGAAGTTAATTTATTAAGATTAGCCTCATCTTTCAGGCAGAAGTGAAGCAGATGAGAAGATGGAAATCAGTGAATATCTGAAATCCTTTGTTTTTAACTATATTGTGCTGAAGAATTGTACTGCTGAGGTGTTTAAAAGTTCCATATTTGGCGTTTTATGTTCACAGAGCTTAATAGAGTACCATCCATTGCAAACTACCCCTAGAAGAGTTCCTTGGCTATTGAGCTTTTTGCCACAATTAAGCCTCCATCCCAGTCAGGTGACAGTATACTTAAGGTGACTGGAAGCTTTTGAGGGATGGATAGATCTCTTTTTGGAATTCTGAAAATGCAAACCCACATCACTACTTTATGAGAGCAGTTTTAAAAATGGCATTTGTGTTTATTGTGTTCTCAATTCTGATACCATTTTTTATGGGGGACCTAAGAAGACCCCATCTCTCACTTAGGACCTAGTAGGAGTCACCAACCATACACAAATGAGGGAAAGTGGAGTCACCAGCTGTACACATATGGGGGAAAATGAAGCATTTTTAAAGAATATAAAAGCAAAAATTGTGTGCTTTTGCAAAGATTGTATGTTTAAGTCCAACATGCTTTTTGGCACAGTGGAAAGAATATGGACTTTGCAGTCAGACAGATCTTGATTCATTTAGTAGTTATGAAATGTGAAGCCAATCTTGTCACTTCTTCCAGCTTGGATTTCTTTATGTGCAAGATACAGGTGACATTAATGAGTGCTTAGACCCTGTTACTCAGTCTCGGTGACATTAGAGCCCTAGAGTCTTTATATAGCACAAATGATGGATTTCAGGATAACCAGGTATAGGCCTGCCTTCAGAAGATTTCCAGATGATTGCATGTATCATTAGAACTGAGAATCCCTAGCCCAGACTAAGTTAGTGGTGGTGAGTGAACCCAAGAATATTGACTCAAAGCATCAACCTGTTTATGTGCAAAAGAGAAAACTCAGAGGTAGGTGAGTAAATTGATTTGGTGACTGTTTTAACAGAGGCACATGGTGTAGAAAAGTGCATGTGATCATTATTTGCAGCATCGTTGGTTGGTTAATTGTAATACTGAAACTAATGAGAAAGTCAGAAAAGGAATCAAGTTTATGAAAAAGAAAAATTTAGTTTTAACTTGTTGAATTTAAGGTGGTCGAGGTATGTAAAGGGATAGAAATATATGAAAAAAATAATGCTTTGTGTTTGTTTTTAGACAAGGTTTGACTGTGTATTCCAGGCTGGGCTTGAACAGACTATGAAGCTCAGTCTGGCTTTGAACTTGTGGCAGGTCTCCTGTCTTAGCTTCATGAGTGCTGGGAGTACAGGCATGTGCTAC
This sequence comes from Dasyprocta punctata, assembly GCA_004363535.1. NCBI lineage: Eukaryota > Metazoa > Chordata > Mammalia > Rodentia > Dasyproctidae > Dasyprocta > Dasyprocta punctata. The sequence continues at coordinate 11,340 of RJWM01032386.1, read as the reverse complement.
CACACCCAGCTTGAAAAATAGGATTAAAAAAGACTTGTATTTTAACTTAATATAATTCAAGTGGAAATACTCAGAAATGTTCTAGTTGCATGGTGTGTAAGGTTATAGCTGATAGGTTCAGTTGACAATTGTCAGCCCAGACATAATCACTAAAACAGCACTGAATTTTCAGAGTGAGGGAGGAGTGAAGATAGTGAGTGGGGATGCCCATGGTTAGGGTGCAGGACAGCAGAACCATGAAGAAAACCAGGCTTGATAGAGAAATTTGGTGGCACGGTCCCTACAGCAGCGGAGCACATCCACAGAAATCCTCTTTGTCTGCAAGACTGGTCGCCCAGGGTCTCGTGGGTGTCACCTGGCCTGAGGCGGAGCTTTGGAACCCAAGCCTGTGCTGCTCTACACCTCCTCATTCCCTCCCCAGAATCTAGCTTCCCCTGCAGTCTATCCCATCTTGATGGATGGCTTCATACTGGCTTTCTAGGCTGAAACTCAGGTTTTCCTTGACTTCTAGTCACTCTTTTACTTGATCATTGTATACTATTATTTATCCTGTCATTGCCGTGTTCATTCTGTCCATTGTCATTTTTCTGCTTCCACTAACTCCAAAGCCTGCTTTATGGGTTTTTAAAAAGCAAACTTATGGGAAATAATGTTAATACTAATAATTTCTGCCATGCTGCAAGCAAAACCATGGTCATTATGTTCAAAACAATTCATGCATTTTGGGCAAGAGATCTCATCATGCTTCATCCTCCAGAGTGGGATATTTCTGAGAGTGAAACAAGATTCTATGACTTGAACAAGTTGAGGACAGTGAGAGGGCTGTCCTGTGTGAACCAGGATGCGAAGTCATCCTAGCTCCGTGGTTCTCAGCTGGACTGATTCTATTGCTCCGTCTTAGTTTACTTTGCTTGTTGCTGAAACAAAATACTCACCACCCAAAGTCAAAGGAAGAAAGGTTTGTTTTGGCTGACAGTTTTGGATTTTTTGAGACAGCATCTCACTGTGTGATTCAGGAGGCTGGCCGTGAACTCACTGTATAGCCCAGGCTAGCCTTAACCGCAGCAATCCTCCTACCTCAGCCTCCTGCTGGGATTACAGAAAGGTGCCACCACACCCAGCTCAGCCCTTTTTCTGTCCCTTATATTCTATCTAGGCTACACTCACACTCAGGGTGAGGCACCCTTAATGCTGGCATCACATCATCAATCCCAGCATCACGTCCTTAACCTCAGTATCACACACTCTAGATCCAGCCACCTCCAGAAAGCTCCACCTATGACTCATGAGGATTGGGGAGCAGGATCTACACACAAACCATGATACTCCCTCCCCAGAGGATGTTTGGCAGTGTGCAGGGACAGTTTTGGATGTCATAAGTGGTAGAGGTACGGTTGATGCTGACATTTAGTGGTTAGAGGCTGTAACTCAACATCCTGTAATACGTCTAGTGGCCCCCACAGTGAGGGCTGGCTTGCCTTTCTTCATCCTAGTGAGTGTTGTTCAATTTTGCTCTGTGTGCCAGGCACTGTGCTAGACACTGGGAATATAATTAAGAGCAAGACAGTTAGGGCAACTGAATTTGTGGAATTTGCAATAGGGGCCTGAGACTGAATATATAATTGCTCAAATATGTCATCCCAGCAATGAAAAATACCTACAGGAATGGTGCTTGGTGCTTTGGCAGTTTGACTTAGAATGTGAGGTCTGGGGAACATTTTCTGACATGCAGATTGAAATCTCAAGGATGAGTATGCCTGAACTAGACTAAAGATTCTTTTCAAGAGGAGGGGGTGGAGCTCACCAGGTACCAAAGGGACTTGAAGACTAACTGGTCTAAGAACTGACCAAGTCAGTGAGATGGGAAGGTGGGGAGGCTCCTGGAGGAGCCTGGTGAGATAATTCTGGAGCTGATCACAGCTTTGTTTTCAAAGGATTTTGATTTTCAGTTGGGAAGCCATCTAATCAAGGGAGTGCTGTGATCAGAGTTGCATTTTAAGGAAGATGTCCTTTCTAAAAGATCTGTTGTAATCTGAAATTTTTAACATTTATCCTTTTGTCTGTAACCCTGCATATTCTCCTCAGATACTTAACTGGTTTACTGTTAGAAGACTGCCCTGACTTTTGCTGGGTATGTTGGCACATGCCTGGAATCTCAGCTCTCTACAAGGCTGAGGCAGGAGGATCACAAATTCAAGCCCAGACTGAGCAATTTAGTGACTTAGTGAGATCCTGTCTTGAGATGAAATGGAATGAAATAATTAGATGAAATGAAATGCTGGAAATGACCTGGGTTTAATTCCCAGTACTGCCATCATCCCCAACAAAGTTTATATATTATAACATTTCAGTGGTTTAAAAGTAGTGCCCATTATTTTTTCCCACTGATAGTCTCTGTTTGAGAAAATGTAATCAAATGGTAAGAAATACAGTTCCCCAGTGTGGCATATATTTTTGGGAGGGATAAAAAATGTACATTTTTATTAGTATATGTTTGAATGTCTGGCAAAACATTATAGACATCAACCCAAAGGAAATGGGAGGTCCCCAACAGATCCCAGTGGAAGGCAACTATATATTCCCTGCGCTCCTCAATCTCTATCTGGTATCTGTTTGTATGCATATCTGGTATATGTTTGTGATGCATAATAATTACATTCATCTTGGGAAATTGGCATATACACATCACATCTTAATCATTTTCACCTGAGAGCTGTTTGAATTTTGAAAGACAAATAATACGGGTGAGAAACATTTCATTTTGTTCACTTGACTGTTATGCAGGGGTTTCCTGCCTCTGCCTTCGCTGGGCTGCACTTGCAGTGCTCTGAGCTTGTGACCCCTAAGTGTCCTCCTGCTGCTTCTCTATCTGCCCTACCTTTCTTCTGTCATATCTGTTGTTTAAATTTTGCTTGTTTTCCATTCTTAGTTTCACTGTGTTAACACTTGATGTCCTTCACTGTACTTGGCTCATCCTTTATATTACTTAGCACATAGTGTCTGGTTTTGGCTTCTTTCTCTTAGTGACTGGAGAGGAGCCATCGCTCCATAACCTTTACAGCGCTATGATGTGATACAGTACTACTCTAACACAAACCACATAGCTGCACTGGGAATGCTTGTGAATGAGGGGATGGCACAAGCATGATCAGTGCTCTCAGATACCAGATAGAGATTGAGGAGCGCAGGGAATATATAGTTGCCTTCCACTGGGATCTGTTGGGGACCTCCCATTTCCTTTGGGTTGATGTCTATAATGTTTTGCCAGACATTCAAAGTCCTTGTATACTCTTACTTTTTATCACCAACCACTTTTCTATTTTCATCTTCTTGGGGGAGAAAGTAGACTTTTCTGGATGATAAAAACATACATGCCTTAATGGTTATTCTTGTATTATGCCATTTTCCCTAATACTTTTGCCAGCCATAACACCTGTGTACATACATAATACCTGTCCTCCAGTGTTTTTTTTTTTTTTTTTTTTTTTGGCTTTATTAAGACAGGGTCTCACTCTGAAGTTTAGGCTGGCCTTGAACTCACTTTGTGGCCTAGTCTGACCTCGAACTCCAGCCTCAGGGTGCCAGGATTATAGGTGTGCACCACCATACCTTGTCCTCCAGTTTGACTCTTGATTTACCTGCTTATTTTTTATTTTTTCTTTATGGCATCTGTCACTTCTGAGCATATATATGTATTTTTATTTTTATTTTTTGCTTATTTTTCTCTCCAGAGACTATGATTTCCTTGAGTGCAGAGATTCTTGTGTGATTTCTTCATTGATATTCTTCTTCTGGACTTGTCTTGGCATGTCCCTGCTACTCAATAGATAATTGTTGCTTGCGTTGTTCTCATGTTAGAAAAATAATTTCTCAGAATTCACAGCACTCTGTAATGTGTGTGCACTTGTGTGGTGCTTTGCAGGGAATACTTTGCTGAAATGCCTTACTCCTTCTCTCCTCCCATTCCTGCTAGTGTCTTCTCTTTTAGCAAGTGTTCTCTTTCCTCACTCTGATTTTTTTCTTAGTACATATTTGCAGTACAGAGTGTTTACTTTCATCTTAGGGACTAGGTTCATGTTCTTAACATGCCTTGATTCTTTTTATTGTCTTTCCTCTCCCTTCTCTCCTCCTCCCTCTGTTTCTAGTTCTCCTTTCCCAGTTGCAAGAGCTCTGTCACCCTTTCCTATTGTCATTTATTTTGTTTTATAAAAGAAGGATAAACTTGAGTCATTTGTAGGAAAGTAGAGGCATCTGAGGCCATAATGTTAAGTGAAATGAATCAGACACACAAACTTAAAGGCATATTGCATAACTTCTCAGTGTCTTGATATTGATGTTCTTTCTCTTTGTTTCTGTAGTCTACTTTGCTTTCATATCTGAATTACCCACTGTAGTTAACATTATTTGAGGGGAAATTAATAATATAACTTACCTATCTTTAGCATCCAGAATGGTGCCTAGAATAAATCTGTATTTTTAGTAATGAAAGAAGTTACAGCTGAATCAATTCCTTATAAATATTTTGCTTCTAGAGTACAAAATAGCTGCTTCTAAAACTTACATCATCTTTTTGTCTGGTTAGCAGTTTGCTTGGTTAGTCTGTGAATATGATTAGTTAGATTTAGTATTTTTGTGTTGACTTCTGAATAGGTGTAATAAGTAAAATTTAAAAGAACAGGTTAACCTTGAGTTCTTGATGCAATGGCATCTTTAGAACAAAAGCTATTGGTTCAGTCTTCCCTCAGTGACACCTGTCATCTCTACAGTTTGCTACAGAACTCATTTTTGCAGAATTCTTGCTGCTTTGCTGTCCTTGCAAGCTGGCCTTGGCTCTCGCACTTTGTCCTGTGCTTGGTCATTTTTGTTTAGTAGGTCTTTCTCATTAAATCAGCCAGCTCTTAATTTTCGAGGCTAGTGGTGAATAGCAAAAATAATGAACTTCCATTCACACAGTCCTCAAATTGTATCTTAAAAATCATTTTGAATTTTCTGTTCTTGTGAAGTTGATATGGAAAGATGAGATAAAAATACCTCACTATGAGTCAGGAAACTTAAATTCTAGACTTTTTGCTTCCTGGTTCCAAGCCTTTTCTATTCAGGACCAGTTTTGAACATCAGAATGCACTGGTATGAAGCTTTGCCTGAAAAGTAGGTATGCAGGAAAAGAGGAACAGAGCATTATTATTTTTAGAGATTGCAAAAGTAACTCCTTAACACATATTTGTTTAAAGATTGTGGGTTATTTGCTTAATGCTAGACTTATTTCTACATTGGAAAAATTTGACCATAGTCACATCTTCTATTATGCATCAGGGAAGAATTTGAGCATCTAGTGTTCTTTGTAGAAAGATTTGTTGCCTTGAACTTACACTGGAGAAAAAGCAACTTTCTTCTTTCCCTTTAGAGAGGATATATCTGCACATTAGTGCTTTTAGCATTTATACATTGAAGCTTAGTGCTAGGTCAGTCCTACCACCTGCATGCTCTTTTGGCATTCCCCCGTTTTGACTTTGTCTTATTATTTGATGATCAGGAGAGATAAGGAAAAAATAGAGATAACTGTAAATAAATTTGGTTATATTCTATATGGATCTCAAGGGCTCCTTTTGAACTATTATGATCAATGGCAAGTTCTGTATTTATTTGTTAGTCTATGCTTATTGATCAGTATATGTAAGTTGTAGTATTTCTATATTTACAAGTAAATATTATTATAATGATGAACCCAGAATAAATTCTTCTGAAAGTTCCATGCAGATAGAGTCATAGTATCTCATAAGGATCAACACAGATTTAACCCCACATAATCCTTCCTTCAAGGTGACAAACATGCAAAACTTGCAATAGTATTTTATGGGTGCTATTATAGAGGTATTCTTTTGTGGCTGTAGTGAGGTTATAGTGATAGGGATGGTGTATTTTATTTGAAGACAAAGACCTTGACTTTGTGAAAAATAATTTTTAAGAGAGGTGCGTGTTTTTGCCAGGTTGTGTCAGTTAGTTTTACTATATAACAACCACCCCTAAACTTACTACTACTTATTTTGATCACAATTCTTTAGTTGTTAATTTTGGGCTGGACTTAGTAGGCAATGCCATTCTTGGCTGGTTTATTGGTTTCCTGGATCCCCTGTAACAAGTTACAGCAAACTTGATGGCTTAAAACAGTAGGAATATTTTACCTTACCATATTGGAGGGCAGAAGTCCAGTTTCAGCAGGGTGACAGGGCGACTCTGCCCATGCTGTCACCAGCTGCTGGTAACTGCTGGCAGCCTTGGAGTTGCTTAGACTATAGGCTTAGCACTCTAAGCCCCACCTCAGTGCTCCGACGACTTCCTGTCCTATGTCTCTCAGTGTGTTTTCTCCTTTTCTGTGTCTTGCTTGTAAGAACAACTATCATTGCATTTAGAGCCTATCTTTATCTACCTAGAGGGGGAAAAAATGTTTAATCATATTTGCAGTATTCCACACTGTTACAGTAATGGGAAGGGTGGAGTAGAAGTTTGAATGGTGGTGGGAGAAAATATTTGGGGCATAAATATAGAGCTAAAATGTTAAGGTGACCCAGGCCATACCAGTATAGACTTTATATATCAGTTTTCGGGTAGTGTGTTGATTGTGTCATTATATGAGTGTATCTGTACATGTGATTTCTATTTGTTGATCCCCTTTCCATTTTTTTTATGAGAAAGTTAAAATGTTTACATAAAAGTGGACAGTATAATGAACTTTAGTGTATACAGCATTCAGATTCAGCAATTAGCATTCTGGTGTGCTTACTTTTTCTATACCTTTATCCTATTTTTATTGCTTTTTTGTAAGGTAGATTTACATATATTGAAAGATACAATCTTAACCATACAGTTTTTACACATGAATGTATTAATATATCCTACACTTCTCTTAAGATATAGAATATCTCCATCACCTAGAAAGTTTCTTTCTAAGCTGAGCATTCTCACTCATACCTGTAATCCAAACACTCTGGGAGGCAGAAGCAGGAGCATTGCATTTGAGTGCAGCCTGGCGATTTAGCAGCTTAGCAAACTGTTGTCTCAAAAGAAAAAATAAAAAGGGCTGAGGATATAATTCAGTGTATCAGAGGGAAGGCTCTGGGTTCAAGCCCCAGTATTACCAAACCAAAAAACAAAACAAAAAAATCCCACAAGAACACAGAAGTTTCTTTCTGTCTCTCTTCAGTAAATATTCTTTTCCCCCTCCTCCCAGGTAACTGCTATTCATGTTTTTTTTCACAGTGTTTTGTTTTAACTGTTCTAGAATTTTATATAAATGGAATTATACAGTAGGTGCATTTTATGTTCATTTTCTTCAGCATAGTATTTTTTCACATTCATCTGTGTTGTTGCTTGTAATGGTGGCTACTTATTTTCTATTACTAAGTAGTGTTTCCTTCAGTGATTATGCCGTAATTGTTAAATCTTGTCTTCTGTATCTATCTCTCTTCTAGACATATTTCATTTATCTTGTGAAAGTAACTATATTTTTGCAGGGTCAAAGAGTTGATTTATGTATTTTATTCTAGATATTCAAACTGAATAAATTTCTGCTTATATTCTAGTGAAGACAGACCTAAAATAAACACCAAACAAATAAGTAATGTAATGTATCAGACCAGTGCTGTGGAAGACATGAAGGTATAAGAGGAGGATAAAGAGTGGGGGTGCTGGGCCACGGGAGACAGTCTGGTCAGGGGAGTCCCCCCACTGAGCAGGCCACCTTAAAGCAATGCCCTGAGGCAGAGAGGTGTCATCCTTGCTCACATCTGGGGAAAGAGCCCCTGTGAATACCTTGAGGTAGGGCCCCTAAGAATGGGGGAAAAGGTTTTTTTCTTAGTATTACCAGTTCCTCATAGGTTGGCAAACATGATCATAGGCAATATGTGACTTGTTGCATGGGCCCAGCTGTTCCGGGCCAGTGAGAATCCCTCAGTGCAATGGGTTTACTGACCCTATGCTTGGGAGCACAGCACTGTCACATTCGTGCTGCCACATCTGAACACTTCCTTTCAGTGTGGACCATCCTTCTGCCCTGGACCCAGAGGGCTTAGTAACCTATGCAGGTGTGTCTGGAGAAGGGAAAATGAAGTGACCAATGACAGGAAATGGAGAGGAGAAGTTGGGGGTACATTGTGTGGCTGTGAGAAAGCTCTTGTAACTGCTTGATCTTCCGTTGCATGTGTCAGTGGGGGCACACTGGAAGGAAAGCAATGCTGTGGTGTGGGATGTTACTGTGAAGGACACACACAGGAAGCCTGTTAGAGCTTAGAGCAGTCTTTCATGGGAGATGTTCCAGGAATGCAGTAGACACGGTTGGATTGTGGACAGATTTTTAAAGCAGGGCTCGCCACATGTGCTCATGTATGGGGCTTTGGGGAGCTGGTAGAAACATGGGTATGTGATACTAGATTAAGGGTATGATACCTGAACGAGTCCATTGATTGGTTTAGCATAGTTCTGGGTATGGATAAAGGAAGGCCTACGCTGGATGTGTGTGACACCAACCAATAGGCTTCTAGTCTGGATGGAATATAAAGGGACAGACCGAAAGAGGCAGGATAGGCGTCTGCTTCCTGTCTGTCATGCTAATATAGGGAAAAGAAACTTCCAACCTGCTAGATGTCCAGTATGAGTTCGTGTTCTCTAAAATTAAAGAATGAATTTTAGGAATAACTGAGGTTAAGAACAGAATATATTTATTGAGAGAAAGAAGAGGACCCTTCCTTTTTTCAGATTTTTATAGAGCAAAACCAAGAGGTGAGGCAGGTCCAAGGTGGAGAAAAATGGGAAATCACAAATGGGCATGAGGTGGGACAGAACTATGGTCAACCAATAAGATCATGAGTATAATTGCTCAGGAAAATTAATTAATTTTTCAAATGGGGAAGTGAGTCATGTAGCAAGTAGGCATAACTGCAGAACAGGGGCTCTTCCTATAGTGGGTTGGGTTAGTGGCTCCTTCTGGCTTCTTCAATGTGATGGGTATCTATTTAGAATATCAGTCTCTGATGCTTATCCTTCGGAAGTGTGTGGGTGCATTTGTTTTATCTTCTGTCTTGAGGTCTGGCCCACAGGGGAGGTGTCTGTCTCCCCCACAGTTGCAACGTATCTGGTCTCCTGCACTGGCTCCTTCCAGGACCCAGCCCTATCTGACTGTCTGTGATATTTTTGTCTAACTTAGCTGCCTATATCAATGCCACAGGTCTTTCTTCTCTGCCATGCTGCCTTGCCTCAGAGCCAGCTGACTATGGACTGAAACCTCTACACATTGTGAGCCAAGATAAACTTTTCATCCTTTAGTTTGTGGGTGTCAGATATTTTGTCGCAGCAATGAGAAAGTAACTAAGACAGAGTGTGCTGTGGTTTATATATTCTTTGTCCCCAGAGGTCTGTATGCATATCTGGACTTTGGGGGAGAGAACCATTTACAGATATAAGCAAGGGCATCAGTATTTAATGTTGTGAGACTGAATGAATTGGCCAGGGCTAGAGTCTTCTGCTGTTGTTCTGTCCATTCTCTTCGTGTTTGAGGGTGTGCTCGTAGGTTGAGGGGCAGCTTTTGTGTCCTTGCTCCGTGAAGCCTCACTCTGCCTCGCTCTGAGCCTATTGCACTTTTTCACTGTGCTGTTGTATCTGCCCCACTGGGTCACAGTTGCAATAAAAATGTTTTCCTTTTGTTAGACCGTTTTTGTTTTTGTCTTTGTTTTTTAAGGAGGGTCAGCAGCGTGTCTTATTTACCCTGTACCTTCTGTTGATGCTCAATAAACATGAATGCTCAATAAACATGACGCTCAATAAATGAATGATGATGGGCAGATTTGAAATAGATTCAGGTACCCATATGTGTAGGCCTCTGAGGCCAGGAGAGGCTTTGCTGCATGCGCTGAATTTGTCTGATCGCCTTGAGGGGGAAAGAGTACCTCTTCAGCATGTGCAGAGTGAACATTGGGTGCAATATATAGTTTCTAAATTCTTATGATTTGTTTCTGTTGCTGTTGTTGTTGTTGTTTTTGTTTGTACTGGGAATCAAACTCAGGACCTTGCACTTGTGGGCACTGTGCCACTGAGCTGTATCCCTGGCCCTGTTATGATTTCTTTGATATGTACCATGTATACAGCAATAAAAATCAGGCTTTGATAATTAGATGATTTAAAATGTTTCTGTTTTTGTATAAAACGAGGTTGGAAAACAGACCATAGATCTTTCTCTTTTATGTTTCAGAAAATCTTTTTTTAATTTTAGTTTTTATTAGTCCATGTTTGCAGTATGTAATGATTATTTCATCATGAGGAGTTGGTACATGCACATAACACATCTTAATTCATTTTACTTTCTCTCCCAAACCCTGAATCTCTCCATCCACTTCCCTTTTGCAAAAGGTCTGTCTCCCTACTTCCTATTATCTTTTATTTTTCTTCTATTTGTATTTTGAGTTTCCTAAATAAGAGAAACCATATAGTATTTAAGCTTTTGTGTGTGGTTTGTTTCACTTAATATTATGATGTGAAGGTGCAGTCATTTTCCTACAAATGGCCAAATTTATTCCTCCTTTATAGCAGAATAGTACTCTACTGTACATAAATACCACATTTTCTTTATTCTTTTGTTGATGGATATATAGGCTGATTCCAAGATGTAGCTATGGTGAAGTGTGCTATTGTAACACCTAGAATGGAATTGTTGGATCAAATGGTATTTCTACTTTTAGTGTTTTGAAGAATTTCCATAGTGATTTTCATAGCAGTTGTACTACTTATATTCCCATCAACAGCGTAGAAGTGTGCCTTTTTCTCCTGTAGCCTCACTAGCATTTGTTATTGTTTCATTTCTTGATGATAACCGTTCTTTCTGGAGTAAGATGGAATTTCAGTGTTGTTTTAGTTTGCATTTCTCTAATGGCCACAGATGTTGAGTATTCTTTTATGTGTTTATTGCCATTTTTATTTCTAATGAGAAATGTCTATTCATTTCAGGTACCCATTTTTTGAATGGCTCATTTATTTGTGGGATCCAGTGATTTTGAGTTCTTTATATAGTCTAGAAATTAGTTTTCTATCTGAGGTATAACTGGCAAGATTTTTTTCCCACTCTGTTGGTTCTCTTCTCTCTGTTGTCTCCTTTGTTATGCAGAAGGTTTTTAATTTCATTTGATCCAATTTACTGATTCTTGATGTTATTTCTTGTGCAATTGGATTTCTGTTCAGAAAGTCCTTGGCTATGCCCAGGTCTTCAACAGTTTTTGATTGTGCTCTTTACTTTTCCTCTTTGTGTGTCAATTCCACTTAACTTTGGGAGATATAGTGTATCTGTGTATCTATATA
>RJWM01032385.1:0-21583 GCA_004363535.1 Dasyprocta punctata | reverse complement strand
ATATATATGCCAAGAAAACACATCCACCAGATGCAGACTTTGGTTTGCCAATTAGGAGCTTCTAAATTAAGAATCAGTTTCTCTAGAGAATTAGACCGAACTGACTAAATTTTGGACAGACTGTGTCACTGTATTTTGACCTGTAGCTTTTAAATAGTAGTTTCAAGCTAGAACATAAATGTGAAGGATTCTTTGCTTTGGTTGGAATTTTCCTTCCTTAAAAGAAGAATTAAAAAAAGAAGAAGAAGCCGGGCGTGGTGGCTCATGCCTTTAATCCCAGCATTTGGGAGGTGGAGGTAGGAGGAGCGTTGTGAGTTCAAGGCTGGCTTGGTCTACAATGCAAGCACAAGGCTGGCCTGAGCTACTTGGTGTGACCCTGCCTCAAAAACTAGGGCTGGGTGTTTGGCTCAGTGGCTTAAGCGCCTGTCTGGCAGGTGTGAAGCTGTGAGTTTGATCCCCAGTGCCACAAAAAAAAAAAAAAAAAGATGAAGAATTCAAATACTTTCCATCTTTTCCCAGGTAGTCAGTTCCTTATCAGTTGTCCCCCAGTGAAGAACACCAAGGATATTACTTTGTTTAAACATTGTTTTAAAGGGTCAGGGGTTTATCTCATCAGCATAAGTGCCTGCCTGGCAAGTACGAGGTTGTGAGTTCGAGAAAAATAAACATTGTTTTAAGGTCTTAGCAAAAAATAGGTTAGCTTATCTTCCTTACTGGAATTCATAGTCCTGGGGAATAAATAGCAAGTCATGGTTCCCCCTCAATAGTCAAGCATTTTTCCCAAAGCCAGTCTCTGTTTTTTGGCTGTCTTTGCTAGCACAACTACAGTGTTAGCTGAGAATCAAACTGAAGCCAAGCTTGGTGGTGGGCACCTATAATCCCTCAGTTCCGGGAGGCTGAGGCAGGAGAATGGCAAGTTTGAGCCCACCTTGGGCAATTTAGCAAGACTTTGTCTCAAAAAAAAAAAAAAAATAATAATAATAATAAGCAAACCTGTAATTCAATGTAAAATCTCTGGGTTCAAACCCCAGTACCAATAAACAAATTCAAATTGAGAGAGTATGATCAGGGATATAGCTCAGCGGCACAAGGGCCTGCCTCGCAAGCGTAAGGTCCTGAGTTTGATTACTGATACAAATAAATAAATAGTAAAATTGAGAAAATATTTTCTTGTATAACTTTTTAAAAACTAGAGCTAGGTGTGGTAGCACACGCCTGTAATCCCAGCAGTTGGGAGGCTGAGGCAAGAGGACTGCCAGCAGTTTGAGGCCAGCCTGGGCTACATAGTGAGCTCACGGACAGCTTGAACTATATTGTGAGATCCTGTCTCAAAAACAAACAAACAAGGGCCAGGGAATTAGCTCAATGGCACAAGCGCCTGCCTGGCAAGCACGAGGTCGTGAGTTTGAACCCCGTACCAAAAACAAAAACACAACAACAATAATAATAATAATAATAAAACTACAAATTTTCCAACCTAGTGTGCGCATATGAGAGAGTGACTCGCCCTGAGAGTTAATTGGCGCCAACTGTGACCAGCCTGACTCCTCATTGGTACCAAAAAATCTGGCAGAACCCGCTTTGCTCTGACAGGGGAGTCGCCCCCGCCCTCCCTCCGCTCTTGTGTCCACAGCTCACCATTTTGAAAGCACAGTGTGTACCTTTCGGCGTTTGAAACGGGAGGGGAATCGAGAATGCCGGAGTAGGAATTTAGCTCCCAATCCACCCGTGGCAAGATAAAATCACACGTTGGGGACAGAAAAAAAACCCTCCTTGCCACATGATAAATGGGGAGAGACATCAGCAGTGAAGCAAGGTGATTACCTTCCCTCCCCTTCTATTTTAGCCTTTCCGATGTGCTAACCCTTTACCCAGCGTTCGCGTTTGCCAAGGAGCCTGAATTTCTGCTTTGTGTTAGTACTGCTGCTCAGAACTGGTGTGTTCCCAGCACCGCAGGACAAATTCAAATAAAAGCACCGGTACCAGAAACTCAACATCTTCCTCCGAGGGCGCCGGGCTGCCCTCGCTTAGTTTATATGTACTCCGTCCCTCCTCCCAGAGATACCCGAGGACAGCTCATTCCAACGCACCCTCACCTTTCTCATTCTATCCCGGAATGTCTGCCATTGCGAAACGCACACCAGCTGAGCCCATCATATGTGAGATACGTGGGTTGCAATTTGGTGTTGAAGTTAAGAATAGAAACTATTTGAGCTAGACTTTTATATACACTACATTTAATCCCCACATAATCTCTATTTTTGCAGAGGAGGGCACAGAGGTTTGAAGATGTTGCATTAAATGAAGAGCATACATAGGAGGAGGCAGAACAGAAACATAATCCCACCTATCCCATGGCTGCCTCCAATGAACAACTACAAATACCAGCATCCTTTGCCATGACCTACTGCGCAAGCGCACATTGCCCTGGGCCCAGTCCTATCGGCTGAACCTGAGACCCAATCAGCGCTGCGGCGCCTCGCTCTCCAACCAATGGGAAGACTGTTGCTAACACACAGGTTATATTTTTAGCTAAGGAGGTTCTGGCACCCGGCGGTGGGCTGGCTCTCACTGCTCGGGTGGAACACGCGCCAAGAGGAGCTGTGGAGAGAGGAGGAGATGGGAGGGTAAAGCGAGGAAAGGCGGAGCGGGGCGTGTGTATGACGCTCGGCCCCTGGCTGACGCACGAAGGAAGTAGTCCCTGGAGGTGCCCCGGGGCCGAGCTCTCTGCGCGTGGGGGATGGGGGCTCTCTCGAGCCCACACTCCCTCCCGCCTCCCTGTCTGTAGAGTTTGCCCTCCAGTCTGGCAATTCTCTGCTGCTGTCAAGGACAGCGCATTTCAGTCCCCACACTACCGCTGCTCTCTGCCCTTGCCAAAAAAAGTGATCAAGGAAAATAAAATGCAAACTGCTCCGTAACTGAAAACTTTCCGATCTCACCACCCCACGTGGGTTCGGAGGCAGCCGATGGGCCGGAACTGTCAGGGATGAGAAGGGAGGCGGGGGTGGGGAGAGGACTGAGGAAGGGGTGCTCTAAGGAGGGAAACGACTTCCGGCGCAAGTTCCCCCTCGGGGCCCCGGGACTCGCCGTCTGGCAGTGCATGCTCCTGTGACCTCACCGCACAGAGCTACCCCCCAGCACTATGCCTCACTGTTACAAAAAGGCAGAGTGACCTGCATGGCCAAAGCCCGGCCAGAGGACCTGATCGCGCTGGCCTGGAGCGCCCTGTCTCGGGTTTGGCGAACCTTGCGTCGCCGCCCAAGGGACCTTCGGGTGTGCAAGCCCGGCGCCCCCTGTAGGGACGGGTGACCCCCTGCCACTGGCAACCGCTAGGAGAAATATGGCTTGTCTTCTCTTACCCCTTACGGGGGTCGCCAGTCAGGAAGAACAAATGTGGGCTTCCCCAGAGGGACCGCGCTCGCGTGGAGCTGGTGCCTTGCCCGCCCTCTCCTGGCACAGGGAACAGGGGTCCGGGAGGCGGCGAGTGGAAGGTTAATCGTGGTGCTCCTCTTCTTCCCGCACAGCTCGCCCCGGACTCCAAACCCCCCACCCCCTTCACATCGCTTGTTCCCCGACGAGGCGCGCGGCGCTCGAAGACTCAGGCCAACCCGAGTTTAGGTCTGAAATGTTTCCAGAGCTTGCGTCTTGTCCCACTTCCCTGACCCGAGAGGAGACCCTAACTGGGGCGGTGCGATCGCCGCGGGAACAGTCGAACGCCCAGAGTCGGAAGGACGTCGGTGCCAAGGTGGCCTGGGCGAGGGACCGGTGCCGTCGGTGCCCAGGCAGGTGCAGGGCTGAAATATGGGCAGGGAGAACTCTCGGGGGACCGGACGATGCGGCCCCTCCCCGCGACATCCACTCATCCGGCGCAGCCACTGTGAGCGCCCACCGTGTCCCTGCCCTCGCGAAGCTCAAGTCCACCTGGGGAAACACCTTACAACGTGAACGAGTTCAGACAGTGGCTGAGAACCTGAAGACAAGAAATACGGCACGGTGGCTCTGGGATAGGGAGGGGAAGGCGGGTGGCCTTGCGGGGAAGTGGCCGCGCGATCGGTTCGGGGAGCCGCACCCATGAGCCCACGAGATCAACCTAGCCACTAGCCCGATCCCGTGCCCGGCCTCACGCTCTACGCCGGGCAACCTGGGGTTAAGCCCGGCCGGCCGGGAAGTAGTCCCGGCTGTGCGCACGGCTCCGCCCCGGCAGGGCGGAGGGACGCATCGCGCCGGGGTGGGGAAGCCGGATCCGTGCGCAGGGTTGCTAAGGGTGAAACTTTTCATTGACTTTGCTCACTTCGAGCCGGGGAGCGGGAAGGTGCGGGTCGCCCGCAGAGATCAGCTAGTGGCTCGGGCGGCGCGGGGGGCCAGAAGAGCAGCACCGCTCGCCGGCCACGAACCAGACCCCCTCGGCCCCGCGAAGCGAGCCACCCCGCCGTCCACCGTCCCCGCGCCTCGCCGCCGGCCGGCTGGCCGGCCCGCCCGCCCTTCGGCCCCCGCCGCCAAGCCCGATCTCCGAAAGAAAGAGCGGAAAGAAGAATATTGAGAGTCATAACCCCTCATCCCCTCCTCGCCCCCTAAACCTCAAGGAAGAAAAGAACACAGCGGGGCCCGGCCTCGCGGCGCTCAGGAACACACGGCTAGCGACCTCCGCCCCGCGCTCAGGACCACTGTGTCTGAAGACGCCCCGCCGCGGCGGAGACCCGAGTGAGTGCGGGGGATGCGGGCGCGGTGCCCACCGACACCCCCGGCCCGACCGCCCTCCCCACCCCGCCCCACGCCTGCTTTTGGCTTGCGGGGGCCACTCCACGTCGCTGTCGCCCCCTCCCTCCCCTGGCCAGCATTTTCCTCTCCCAGTATACTTTTCCGTCTAGGCTTCCCTTTCTCCTGTGCTTTTATCTGATCCTGGGGTACCCAGAGCTTCTCCTCTCCCAGTTCCAACAGTGACCCCTCCTGGGTGGGGTGTATTTCTTCCCTTGCCTCCATTTCCAGCTCTTCGTATCCCAAATACTTGCTAGATTTGTTCTTGCTCTCCCAAGGAACAGAACTCGCACCAGCGTTAAATAAATTAGAGGAAGGAAGGGGATCCAAGCCTTGTTTTTCTGCTGCTTTTCCCGTGTTGGGGAAAGGGGAGGTGGTGATGATTAGTATTTCTGGCCTTATCAAGCCTCAGGGATAGAGTTGGACACGGTTTTTTGGCGACGGAACCGATTTGTGGAGATTGGCTTTGGGCTGCTGAGCCAGAATTCATTCCAGTTTGAGCTCTTTATCCTCTTCTGTGCTTTGAGGGAAATTGGGCAGGGAAAAAAAAAAGCACTCGTAGAACCTTGCCAGTGAGTGGATTTTGCTTGATCTCGGTGGGGTACCTGGGAGGAAGGACCCCCAACGCCTGAACTCCTTCCCCACCTGACCAGAGGTTGGGCTGTGGCCTTGACCAGGAGGGAAAGGAGAGAAGACAGAAGAAGGGCAACCTGCAGGCCCTCCCCCCACCCTGAAGCAACCGGAACCGCACTCCTGGGCTTCAGTTTAGGGACCAGCAGACAGTGTCAGGTGCCTGTTTAGGGTCTGACCTAGGTTTTTTGGCTTCACTCACCCTACTCTGGGAGTGGGTTCTCATCTGAGCTCCCTGTAGAAAAACAGCCCTCTTGCATTCTTGGGCGCCTACCCCCATCCTTCTCTTAAGCATTGGGAAAAGCAGCTTGTGTGGGAGGAAGGATTAGGGAGGTTTAACTCTGTGTAGGGGAGCTTTGCGGAGGATATGGTAAATCTAGTCGTAGGGTAGGCCTAGCAGTGCAAGGAGACACGGTGAATGTTAAGTTTTAGATGTTGTCCAGGTTTCTTTCTTTTTCTTTCTTTCTTTCTTTCTTTCTTTCTTTCTTTCTTTCTTTCTTTCTTTCTTGAGACAGGCTTTTGATGTAGTTCGTACTGGCCTTGAACTCACTGGCTAGCCCAGGCTGGCCTCCAACTCACGGGGATCTTCCTGCCTCAGCCTCCTGAGTGCTGGGATTGCAGGCATACACCATCACGCCCACCTCTTCAGATTTCTGGTGTACAGTTTTTCCTCGCCCGCCCAGGTTTCGTTATTCAGACTTGGATTAGAAGTGGGGTGAGGTTTGGGCCCTACTGGTGTCAGGCCTTCTAATTGTCCTCCTGGCGCCTCCCCACAGCTTAAGTGGGAATTTCTTTGGCCAAGAGGACCAAAAAACTAGGTCTAATTCCTGCCTTTCTTTTCCTGGCTGTCGGGGTGCTGCAGCCAAGCCCACTGAGCATTAAATGAAAAAGGCTCCTTTCTCTCTGGATCCACCGTCCCTGCAGTAACGCCAGACAGCGACTGTGCAGTCCAGACCGTGGAAATCAGATCAAGAGGCGGGGTGACGGGGATGTGACCTTATCTATCCCACCCCACACTCTTCACCCGAAAATACAAAACAAAACAAAAAAACTCCCTAGAGGCAGATCCCTAATTCAGCAGTCTTGGGAGAATGTCAAGAGAAAGGGCAGAAAGTTGAGCCCCTCGCATTACGGCGGCGAGGAGGCCTTGTGGGTAGATTTACACAAAATATCTTAGGCGGTGGGAGGGGGTGCCGTCCGCCCCAGCGCGCATGTGCGTCGGAAACTTTTCCTTGGCTCCCGACCCCAGCCCAGTCCCCCTGCCGGGCATGCGCGTTCAGCTGACGGCCTCGCGGGGCGCGCCGGGAAGTGTGGTGTGCGCAGAAGTAGGTCACGCGCCGGCGTGAGGGGCCCGCGGATGGGGCTCCCAGGGTGCTGGGCACGCACGCCCTCCGCCCGCGCGGGGTGAGGCAGAGCCTGGAGCGCCCTGCCCAGGAGAGGAGCTCTCGAGGTCAGGCACCCAGAGGAGCTGGAGTGAGCTGTGTTGGAGGGATCCAGTGAGATCGGGCGAGGTGCAGCCATCTCAAGTCCTGGAAGCCATTCAACCCCCATCTTCCCTTAGGCTGTCTCTCCCGGCGCAGCAGCTCCCCCAAACTGGAACACCTGCTCCCTCGCCCTCTGGCCCCTGCCCCTGTCCCCACACTGCTTTATTTGAAACCAAGTACATTACTGGAGTACTTGACTGTAGGACTGTAGGACGATTTGGATGCCAAGGTTTTGAGGTGCCCGGATGTTTGTATAGGTTTGGGACCAAACAGATTCCCTCTTCATTGCCCCCCCCCTCATGCTGGGAATCGAGCCTAGAGCCTTGTGCATGCTGGGCAAGTGCCCTACCTCTGAGCTACATCCCCAGCCCTTTCCTTTCCCTTTTTAAAACAAAAGTCTTTCTTCTTAAAAACCTTCTTTGGCACTCTCATCAGTAGTTCTAGAATGTGCACTGGCGGAGGTCTCCTACCAGCTTCTCTTTTTTATCTTCTTTCTCTTAAGCATTTAACTTTGAGATAAAAGCACAAGGGATGTGAATCCAAGTTTAACTTTGTGGCTGGATATAAACAAGTGAAGGAGTATAAAATTCTTAAATGAAACGAAAGCATTTACATTTTTAACTTTTTAATACATTGACCAAGGGAGATTTCTTTCCTCCACCCTGCCCCCAACCCCCCTTAGCCACCTTTTCTGGATTTTGGTTGGAAAAGATCTTGAGTCCTCTGCAGCGTAATGAATCTTACTTGTTTGTTTTATTGAAGGATGGTATTTTTCTAAGCTTTTTCTAATCTTACCACACTTCCGTAAACGTTTTATATATAAGCTCTAGAGTTCGTCCATAGCTTTCTAATAAATGAGCAAACTCATCCGAATGGTTCCTCCTATCTTTCCCCGAAGACAAGACAGCACCAGTGCTTTAATCTTCTGCCCCATAAGCTTCTTGAAGTCAAAATTAGACCCTGAGCTGATAGAGCAGAAAATCTCATTCTGGTCATCCGGCATTTTTGTAAGGTTCCGCCTCATAACCATCTGGCCTGGCCTGTTCTCCAGTTAAAGAGCCAAAGGTGGCATTATATGCTTCCTTATTCGTGCAGCACCATCTCTGAGGTATAAATTGGTGTGCAGCTTTAGTTGCTTGTGCTGCAGAAAATGGTTGGCTGGGCAGGGCTGATGACAGTGCTTCTATTGTATTTTGGGGTGGGAGGCTTATTTCCCAATGACTTTGGCCTACATTTAAAAATGCTTGCATTCTGAGACTGAACTGTTCAGGGGCTGTTAACTCAGAAGGTAATTACACAGCAGAGTTTAAGGAGGCCTAGGAAGGTGCAGAAGCTGTTTGGTCAGGGCTGAATACCAAGCAGCCACTCAGTACCTTGGGGGAAGTGTGCCAAGTTGATTTTAAGTCTGTTTTACTTTTCAAAATCTCTTTGAAAACACCATCTTTAACGTGTCCATTTTTGGCAACTGAGGCCAACTTCAGTTTTTCAGTCTCCTCTCTGTTGGACGCTTCTAGCAGACCAGGGTGGCCCTTTCAAACCTCCTTTCTTACACTGGGCACAGTGGCGTGCATCAGTCCCACCTACTGGGAAGGCTGAGGCAAAAGGATTGCTTGAGCCCAGGAGTTTGAGGCTAGTCTGGGCAACCAGGGCAAGGCCCTGACTCAAAAAAATGAATAATAAGGCCTCCTTTCTTGGGAGGAGCCCTACTGTCCAGTAAGCTGGCTTCCCATTCTGTGATGAGCCCAGTCCTCATAAACAACCCTTTATTCTTTTTACTGTTTTCTTTAAAACTAGAAGGATTGGTCTGTCCTGATCATGCATAGACGTCTGAAGGGATGTGCAGACCAGTTCTGGGTTGGAGACTGGAGCAGTAGAAGCCAGGTTTCCCAGATGCTGAGCCTTCAGCAGCCGGCTCAGGAGAGGGGCATGGGCGCCTCTGCCACCTCCGTAACCCTCTCTGTGACCTCAGATCTGGCATGAGGCTTGGACCCCATCAAGCCACTGATCTTTGCTGCTGCACACTAACCCACACATCTTCTCAGACACATTCACCCCAGAAATCTGTCTTTCTGAGGATTTAGTCCTAAACATGCCCCTTGGAGCAATGGGCTGGGGCCCGAGAGTCAAGGGGAAATGCACTGGGCCAGGTCCCCAATCCTAGAGTTCGCGCCTGCATCCTTCATTGCCCCTTCGTGCCCAGAGGAATCTGACTCAGAACCCACCCCGAGCCCATCACAGGCAAGCAGTCGCCTTGCCGGATCACGGCTCCCTCTTGTTCCGTGCTGAGCTTAGCACCAGCAGTGCAGCCACCCCTGGGGTCTGCCCTGGATGCACCCTCATCTGGCCCCCCTCAGGGGGGCCCTTTCCAGCTCAGTGCCCCCACCAGCATGTCTGGAAACCCCCATTTTGGGGAACATTTGATTAATGCTCCCTGGCTCCGGGGATCTCACAGATCATCTTCCTGAAATCCGAGGCCGGCCCAGGCCACTGCCTAAGCCTTTCCACCCTCAGGGGCATCTGGCTGCAAGAGTCCCAAAATATCCAGCCTTGTTTACCTTGGCTGTCTCCTCCAGGGATCTCCGAATACTTGATAAATCTGACCCTGTGCCGAGGACAGGTGGGCAGACGGTCCCTGAGAGACTGAGTGATGACGGGTCCCCAGCTGCCAGCTGGAGGGTGATGGAAATTTCTTCTTTCCTCGCTGTCTCCATGCATGTCGTGTGTGTATTGGGGGAGGTACCGGGGACTGAACACAGGGTTTTTGCACTAAGCTGCACACTCCCCCAGACTTTTTAAATTTTGAGGACGTGCTAAATCATTTAAGTTGCCCAGGGTAGCCTCAAATTTGAGATCCTTCTGTCTCAGCCTCCCAGAAGATTGAGATGACAAGTGCTCACCACCACACCCAGTTCTGAAGTGGTGCTCTTACCCTGGTTCGCTCCAGGCCCTGCTTCCCCTTGCAGCAGTCCCCTTGGTGGCCCACATCTCTGGCTCTGACGGGATCTTCCCTTCTTCCCTGGACCATGCTCTTGTCCCCATTCTTGGAGGCCCTCTCGGTGACTTTGGTCACACTGTGGAGTCAGAACAGCAGTCTGCAAACCCAGACTGAGCCTGAGCATATGCAGCCGTGGGGCCCAGGAGAACAGATGGATGTGACTGGCATCCCAGCCCCAGTGAAAAGTCGCCAGCGCTCCTTCCTGTGCGGTGGCCTGTACCCTTGTCCATGGAAGGAGGACAGTGGAAGATTTTACACTTCCATCTTGTGCCGGGACAGCTGTGGGGCGCAGCTTCCCCAAGAGCAAGAAATGCCATCCCTTCTCTGGCTGAGTAAGAGTTCTGGGGTTTGTGTGTTTGTGTGTGTGTATGGCTTATATTGTGACCTTCAAACTGGTAGAAAACAGCACCCTGATTTCTTTAGAATCACCTTTAAGCCGGGTGTGGTGGCGCACTCCTTTAATCCCAGCACTCGGGAGGCTGAGGTAGGAGGAGCGTTGTGAGTTCGAGGCCGGCTTGGGCTACAACGCGAGTGCAAGGCCGGCCCGAGCTACACAGTGCGACCCTGCCTCAAAAAACCAGGACCAGGAGTTTGGTTCAGTGACTTAAGCGCTTGTCTGACAGGCGCGAGGTTGTGAGTTCAATCCCCGGTGCTGCAAACAAAAAAAAAAAGGAAAAAAAAAAAAAGAATCACCTTTAAATCACAGCTATGCTAAGTACAGCAGTTTATAGTGAGGCAGTTTAAAACCTTCAAATTCGTGATCCCTCATGTTACTGATGAGGAGATGAAGGCTCAGAAGGGAGTCACTTAACCACAGCCTAGCGGAGCAGTAACAGCCCCCGAATCTGAGTGCCCCCCACCGAGTCAGTGTGCTTTTGCTTCACCTCTTCTGTTTCTGGTAGCACTGGGGGACTCTCCTTGCTAGCAAGGGCTTTGCCATCACCCCACATCCCTAGCTCCTTTTTTATTTTTTTTACTTCAAAACAGGGTCAACTAAGTTCCCCAGGCTGGCGTTGCACTTGTGATCATCCTGCTTCAGCCTTCCAAGTAGCTGGGGTCAGGGCATGTGCCATCATGCTCAGCCCAAATAGGTGCTCTCTGTCCTTTGCCAGTGGTTGCTGCTGCCTTTGTGCGTATCTACTCACTGGGCCCCTCTCCTTCCTTCTCATTTCCCAGGACCGTGCAGGGCCAAGGCTGCCCACCGTGTGTCTCCTGCCCCTGCCCTTGGCCTGTGCACCTGCCCTGCACTGACCCTGCCTCAGAGAGGACCATGCAGCTGGAGATCAAAGTGGCCCTGAACTTCATCATCTCTTACTTATACAACAAGCTGCCCCGGCGCCGTGCAGACCTGTTTGGAGAGGAGCTGGAGCGGCTGTTGAAAAAGAAATATGAAGGCCACTGGTACCCCGACAGGCCACTAAAGGGTTCTGGCTTCCGCTGTGTCCACATCGGGGAGATGGTGGACCCCGTGGTGGAGCTGGCTGCCAGGCGGAGCGGCCTGGCGGTGGAGGATGTGCGGGCCAACGTGCCCGAGGAGTTGAGTGTGTGGATCGACCCTTTCGAGGTGTCCTACCAGATCGGCGAGAAGGGGACAGTGAAAGTGCTGTACCTGGATGACAGCGAGGGCGGTGGTGCCCCAGAACTGGACAAGGAGATCAAAAGCAGCTTCAATCCCGACGCCCAGGTATTCGTGCCCATTGGCAGCCAGGACAGTTCTCTGTCCAGCTCCCCATCGCCGTCCTTCGGCCAGTCACCCAGCCCGACTTTCATCCCCCGCTCAGCACAGCCCATCACCTTCACCACCGCCTCCTTCGCCGCCACCAAATTCGGCTCCACCAAGATGAAGAAGGGCGGCGGGGCCTCGGGTGCGGGCTCTGTGGTTAGCAGCGGGCCAGGGGGTCAGCAGCCGCCGCCACAGCCACCGCGCCTGGCCCGCTCGCCCACCGGCAGCCTGCTGAAGCACAAGGGCCTGTCACTGTCCATGCACGCACTGAACTTCGTCCCGGCCAGCCCGGCGCCGCCGCAGTCCCAGCTCTCGCCCAACGCCAAGGAGTTTGTGTACAATGGCGGCGGCGGCAGCTCGCCCGGCCTCTTCTTCGACGGTGCCGACAGCCAGGGCCAGGGCCAGGGCGGCGGGGCCGGCACCTGCAACAGCGGCAGCTTCGACGTGGCCCAGGTGTTCGGAGGGGGCGCCAACAGCCTCTTCCTGGAGAAGACGCCCTTCGTGGAGGGCCTGAGTTACAACCTGAACACCATGCAGTACCCCAGCCAGCCCTTCCAGCCCGTGGTGCTGGCCAACTGACCGCGCATGCGCCACCGGCGGCTCGGCGCCCCCCCAGAGGCCGGCGGGGAGGGGAGCGCAGCAGCCGGGAGGGGAGGGAGGACGGGAGGCTCTGAGGCCATGGGGCGCCTCACTGGGGTCCTCACTGCGGCTGCGCGAGCGGGGCTCCCGGGGCTCCACCCCCGGCTGCCCTCATGCCCACCTCGGGTTTATTTGGTTGGTTTGGGTTTTGTATTTTCTTTTTTTTTTTTTTCTTCCACGTAGGTTTCTATAGAGCATCTTTAATTAGTGGCTTCTCGTGCTGCGAATGGTCCAGATGTGAATTGCTGCTCCCTGCTCCGGCCCTCCCACTCCTGTCAGGGCCGTGTGGCCAAGCTCACAGGAAAGGAAGAGCCCAGCTGGCGCCGGGTTGTCCCGGAGTGGGGAGAGGCCAGCCCACGTCGCCGCCTCTGTCACCCAGTTATCCTCTCACTCAAAGCCATCCAACCTCAGCAGGTCTCCTGGGCCCTGCCCCCGACGTAGCTCTGACCCAGCCCCCACTCCCTCTCAGGCTGGGCCACCCGACACCCGCCTTGAGCTGTGACTGCCTGCAGGGAGGCCAGCACTGTTTAGTTGAGATGTTTTCATCTCTGTCCGTGTCCCTGTCCTGCCATCCCCTCCTGCCCTAGACCATCCTCATGGCCCAAGAGACCCCGCCACCGATCTGCGTGGCTTCCCTTCCTCACTAATGCAGTCCCGTCTTCTCTGGGCCTGAGGTCGCAGGCAGGGAGGTGGGGTAAGCTTGTGTGCCCTTGTGTGTGCGTGCCTGTGTGTGAGTGTGCGTGGTTCGCGTCCTGTTCTAAAGGGTTGCAAGCCCTGTGACACTTCCCGTCTGCTGTCTGTCTGGGTGTGACTCTGGGTTGCAGCAAGTGCTTATTTATGTTCCAGGTTGGGATGGGCCAGGGGTGGGTGATCAGTCCTTTCCTAGGGCAGGACCTGCGGCAGGTGACACTGTGGCTGAGCCTAGGACACTCCCCGGGGAAAGCACTGCAGGAGGAACTGGTTTCCAGACTGCAGGGGGATCTGCACTTTTGTTTGTTTTTGACCAAAAAAGAAGAAAAAAAAATCCGAAGGGCAAAGGATATAGCCAAGCCTCTGATGCGTAGAGGCTGCGTAGAGGCTCTGATCCCTAGACTTCCCAGTCCTGTCGTGCGGCCAGCCCAGGGCGTGACCCCCTCACCTGAGCCCCTGAGGGGATGGAGCTGGAGTTGGTGCAGCAGTGGGCATCCTGGGCCTTGAGTGGAGAAGTTCTGATCTTCTGGTCATAGGCGTCAGTACATATGTGCACTACCTGCAAGCTTCTTGTACCTCTCGTGCCCACATTCAAGTGGGGACCTCTGATGCTGGGGGGCGCAGTTTCCCGGTGGGATGGGCAGGACAGCCAGCGCCCTCAGCCTTTGGGCTGCAGGAAGGCACTCACCCCAGTGTCCCGCAGAAGCGGGGCTTTCTCTAGCCCAGGGGCCGTTTCTTTGCCCTGATGATGCTTCAGCAGGTGGGGTGCTTGGCACTGGGGGTGCATCACCAGAAAGCACCAAAGCCCCTGGCACCCCACCCCGTGCCATCTTCCCAGGGGCCACAGGCAGGCGCTGTGGTGGCAGCGGGTCCCACCCAGCGGACCCCACCAGCCTCCTCTCCCTGCACCAGGCCCTGGTTCTGCCTCCCCCAGTGGGGCAAGGCCCTGGCTTCTCAGCCCGGCATCATCTGTCCCCCTGCACTAGTCCGCCCAGGCTGGGCCACCTTCGCCCTCCTCCTCAGCGCCCACCCAGGTGACAGGCCCAGGCATACCGTGTCTCTTCGGGAAAGACTGGGTCTGCCTTAGCCCCTCAGGCGCGCACAGCAGCCTGGCTCCTCCGCGGCGCCTCGGGGCCAGGGAGACCAGCCCTGTGGTGTCTTTGGAAATCCGAAGAAAACGTGTGTTCAGGTACACAACTCCAGTCTGGGTTTCAGGCCCAGCTCAGTCTCGTCTCAAATCTAGGCATTTTTGCTTCAATTTTATTTTTTTTTTAAAAGAAAACAAAAACCTGCACTAATTTACCTGGTTTCGTAGGAAAACTTTTTTTTTTATTTTTTACATTTTTTGGTGTCTGTTTGTATTGAATAATTTGCTACATTTGTAAAATGTAAGAGGTATATATAATATATGTATATTTCTAACGTAAGAAACGTAATTTTTTTCTTTTCAAGAGTTTTTTCTTAAAAAGAGGAGAGAAACCAATATTTTTTCAGGAAAAAACAAACTTTAAAATAAAAAAAAGAGGAGAATAAAACCTTTTTCTCCCCTTTCCCCATCCCATGTATCTACCCCTCTTTCCCAGGAACAAGTCGAGGGTGGGTTATCCTGTGAAGAGTGTACACCGTCAGTCCAGAATGGTGTCTTTTCCTCAATGCGGTGACTCTAGATTCTCTAGTTTTTTCCCTAGGGACGGGAAGGGGACATTGAGGCAAGTGTGGAGAGGGGCCAGGGGAGCAGGGTAATAACCTTTTTTTTTTTTCTTTAGTGAAGGAGGAATACAATCAAGCATTTTGTATTCAGAATGTTGTGCAATATTTTGGAATGGAACATTGGTGTGTTTAGAGATTTAGTTTAAAAACAAAACAAAAAAGATCAAATCTGTACAGTTTATATTGTTCCAGATTTTTTTAAGTTTGTATTAAAAGCATGATATATAATAGCTCTCTGCTTGCTGCTAGTTTGTTCTGTTTCTGGGGTCCCCTTCGGGATGGAGAAGACCTGGGGTGGACAGAATTGACCTGGTGGCCTTTTAGCACCATACCCTGTCCTTTGCACATTCAAACCAGGTTCCATAAGGGGCCCATTTCCTTGAGAGCTCAGCCACCGCCTCCCTTGCTATCAGTGCCGCCCAAGGCCCTGGCTGAGCCGGGCCCTAGTAGGTACTTGCAGGTTTTTGGGTATCCGTTAACCCTCGGAGCACCCTGATGTAAAAAGGAATTACCTCCATCTCACAGCCAAGAAATGGGCCCAAGTTAGATTAGCTGCCTAAACTCAGGACCAGTGTGCGGTGGGGCTGTGGGTCTACCTTGTGTCGTGTCATTTACCCAGTCCTGTGGTCTGGAGTACAGTGTCGGGGGAACAAGTCACAGTGCCCACCTGTCAGACACCTTAACAGACACTCGACACAGCTGTGCTCATGGCAGCAGGGGAGCAGCACCTCCAAGCTGGGACAGGCGAGAGGCAGGCCTCGAAGGGCATCTAGAGGCTGACACAGATCCCGTCCAGCGTGGGAGCTAGGGGCCCTCGAGCCCAATGTCGACCCCTGGGCACGGCCACCAGAGTGCCAGTGGCCAGTCCTCCAAGCCTCCCAAGGAGAGGGAGACCCTTGGCCAGGACCCAAGGCTGGTTCAGGATCTCACCCTCCTCTGTCCCAACAGCAAGCAGCCCAACCTGCCCTGTGTCTGTGTCTAGGCTGCCCACTGGCCCTGCAGCCAGGGCGGGGCCACCCATCACCTGCTCCTCGCCGTGTGTTACCATAGACACGTGCTGACTCAGCACTGCCACTGCCACCTGCTCCCACTCACTGTCACACAGATGGGCCAGGGTGATGCTGATCCTCCACATTCAGGCCTCCATTCCTTCTCCAAGCACACCCGACTCTGAAGAGGGGCAGTGGAAGACCCCAAGGGGCTAGGGACTGCCTGTGGCCTCTGCCCTGCAGGAGGAGAAGAAAGAATCTTCTCGTCTCAGAGTTCCCTGCAGCGGCACCTCTTCCTGTCCCATCTCCAAAAAAACTTCATTTATGTCCTCTGGGTTTGGGGTGAGGCAGGGTCTCACTATGTAGACCAAGCTGATCTTGAACTCACTAGATAGCCCAGGCCGGCCACAAACTGATCCTCCTGCCTCAGCCTCCCAAGTGCTAGGAAATACAAATGAGCACCATCGCACCCTGCTCATTTATGGTTTTTTTTTTTTTTTTTTTTTTTTTTGTGGCACCAGGGATTGAACTCACAATCTTACGCCTGTCAGGCGCTTAAGTCACTGAGCCAAACTCCCAGCCCTCATTTATGTTTTTGACAAACCCTTCCAGCACATTGCTCTGCCCTGGGAACACAGGCTGGAAAGCAGTCTCAGGACAGCTCCGCACCAGAGGGTTGGGTGCCCCCACTTCTGAGACAGCTTCCTGGAGGTGAAGAAAGCACAAGGAGAAAAGCAAGGCAATGCCCCTCCCCAGGGAGTCTGGGGGCCACTAAAGAGAGATGACCTTGTCCTTAGAATCACAGCATCCAGAACCAGGCGTGGTGGCACATGCGTGTAATCCCAGCACTCAGGAGGCTGAGACAGGAGAATTACCTGATTTCAAGGCCAACCTAAACTGCATAGCAAAGCAACACTCTCCCTTTATTTTTTTCAACCAAAAGAAAAAGAACAAAAAAGTACAACCACCAATCCCACCTCTGCTGCTTCCCAGCTGGGGAACCCTGAGCAGATCACCCCACTGCCCTTGAGACCTGAGTTCCCGCCCCTCTAAAACAGGGCTAATAAACTGTACCTCCTTTCGAAAATATGAGTGGGATAATGCTGAGCGCGCAAGTTGGTCTGGAGTAAACAAATAAATGGCAAGTAGCATTTTATTTTTTTGTCTTTTTGAGACAGGGTGTCGCTATGCAGTTCAGGCCAGCCTTGAGCTCATTTTGTAGCCCAAGCTGGTTTTAAACTCCCAGCAATCCTCCTGCCTCAGCCTTTCGAGCACTGGGATTACAGGCGTGTGCCACCATCCCTGGCTGCAAGTAGCATTTTCATCATCGTGGTCATTATTGTCCATCCCTAGTGCCAGCCACCAGGCCAGCCTAGCAGCTTCCTGGCTTCAGTAAACAGGCTGAACCCCAAGCTCACCAGCACCAGGACCAAGTGGGGTGGGAAAGGAAATTGAGGCAGACGGAGACCTGACTTTCTCCCTGGCATCTGCCTGCCAGGGTGTTCCACAGTCCTCCTCCCAGGGCCCCAGCCTCCCACTTCCATGCATGTCCCCAAAACCTCTGGGAGTTTCTCCCTGGAGAGGAAGAGGCCAACTCTGCAGCGGGAGTCAGTGCTTCTATGCCCAGGGATACCACTGCCTCCCCACAAATGAGTCCAGGATGGAAGGGCACCCAGCCTCCTCTCCCTGGGCCTGGCCAGCCAGACTGGCCAAGTCCTGCCCAGCCATGGCCTGTGGACAGGCTGTGCCCAGACCAGAATTCCCCAAGGCCCTGCTGGTCATCTGGAGAATTTCACTGCCAGCGAGAAAAATGGGCTCTAGGTCATGGAAGCTGCTAATTCACTGTGTGACCTTGAACCTGTCTCCACATCTGTCCCCTGGGTACAATGGGGACAGGGACAGTGGGGCTGTCCAGCGAGGCCATGTGGGCTGCTCCCCAGGCCAGCACCTCTTCCTGCCCCTGCCCTGGGAAGGAGCCCAGGAGCACCCTGCACAGTAGCACCTTTGCCGGGGAGGAGGGGATTAAATGACAGACAGGCTGGCTGTGCAGGATGCCCTCAAGGAAGAACCTCATCAAACTCCTGTGGGGGTGGGGCAGGCAAGGAAGTCTGGGCCTGGGCTGGGGAAAAGGCCTGGCCAGGTGGCCTAGACGTCTGGGTCCTCTTCCAGCTCTGCCCTCATTACCTTTGTGTCAGCATTCAACATGGAGCCCAGGGGCCAGGGCGCAGCTGCGGTGTTAGCAGTAGTGTTTGCCCCATGCATGCGGCCCTGGACTCCATCCTCACCACGAGGGAAAAAAATAAAGCCATACGGAGCCCCCATAAATGCTGACACTGTTCTAGGCAGAACAAAGTCCCCACTCACTGATTCAAGATTCTGTTGACCGCAAACAAATGAGAAAATGTCACATGGTAAGGATGTGCCACTAAAAAATCACAATCAAGTGGGGTATGGCAGTGCATGCCTATAATTTCAGCACTTTAGGAGGCTGAGGCAGGAGGATCTCAAATTTAAGTCAACTGGGACTACCTAGGGAGAGCCTGTCTAAAACAAACAAACAAACAAAACAAAATGCCAGGCATGGTGGTGCATACCTGTGATCTCAGCACTTGGGAGGCTGAGGCAAGAGGATCACTGTGAGTTCAAGGCCAGCCTGGGCTACAAAGTGAGTTCGAGGCCAGCCTGAACTACACAGTGAAACCCTGCCTCAAAAAGACCCCCCACACACACAAAAAAAGAAAATGACAACCAATGATGGTAGCTGGTGACCAAGTGATTCTTGCAGTAACTAGGTCAAGAAAGACCTTCCTGACTAAGAGGCTTTCAACTAGTGATCTGAATTCCAAGATCTCTTCACAAGTGTTGAACAGAGAGCAGCAGAGGACCAGAGGGACCGGATCCATCAAACAGTGAGAGGCAGGGACAAGCTCCAGTCCTCAGGGTAGTGGCATGAAGTGACCTTGAAGAAGCCCCGTGGTCACATCATAGGCCCTGAAGCCCAAATGATTTTTTTTCAGTGTTTCTGCATGTTAGGTAAGCATTCTACCACTGAGAAACCCAGGAGCTGGAATTTTGTCTTACCCCAGGACAGCTTTCTCTCACACATTCAATCAACAAACCTTCCCAGAGCCCTTCCTTTGTGCCAGACCCTTATTTCCTTTTCCCTGCAGTACTAGGGATTAAACCCAGGGCCTCACATGTGCTAAGTGAGCACTCTACTACTGAGCTACATCCCCAGAACTTTTCTAAATTTTATTTTGAGATAGAGTCTCACTAGGTTGTCCAGGCTGACTTTGAACTTGAGGTTCCTCTCACCTCAGCCTCCTGAGTAGCTGGGATTACAGGTTTTTGCCACCACGTCTGGTTTGTATATTACTTCATTAGGCCACAAGAACTATTCAGAGATCAGACATGTAAAATCCCAGAGTATAGAGCCTTTCAAAGAAAGCAGAGTAGAGTTCTGTGGCCTTGATGTAGGCAAAGATTTCATAGACATCCTCTGCAGCCATGATCTGCAAGAGAAACAAGGAGAAATCGATGTCACCAAAATTAAGAATTTGTAGCTGGGAGTGGTGGTGCACGCCTTTAAGCCTAGCACTCGGGAGGCTGAGGTAGGCAGAGCATTGTGAGTTCGAGGCCGGTTTGGGCTACAATACAAGCACAAAGTTGGTCTAAGCTACACAGTGTGACCCTGCCTCAAAAAAAACTAGGGCTTAGCCGGGTGTGGTGGTGCACGCCTTTAATCCCAGCACTCGGGAGGCTGAGGTAGGAGGAGCGTTGTGAGTTCGAGGCCGGCTTGGGCTGCAACGAGGCTGGCTTGGGCTGCAACGCGAGCACAAGACCGGCCTGAGCTACATGGTGCGACCCTGCCTCCAAAAACTAGGGCTGGGAGTTTGGCTCAGTGGCTTAAGCGCCTGCCCTGGTAGGCGCAAAGTTGAGTGCGATCCCCAGTGCCGCAAAAATAAATAAATAAAACTAGGGTTGGGAGTTTGACTCAGCAGCTTAAGCCCTGTCTAGCAGGTGCAAGGTTGTGAGTTTGATCCCCGGTGCCGCAAAAAAAAATAAATAAATAAATAAAAAAAAATAAAAAAAAAATTAAGGACTTATCTTAGGAAGACACTGTGTTAAAAGAATGAAAGGGAAAAAATAAAAGAATGAAAGGATAAACTATAGACTGAGAGAAAATATTTCCAAATCATGTATTTTAGAACTTGTACCCAGAATGTATAAAGAGCCTTCACTGGACTGGCGCCATGGAGCAAGCATGTAATCCCAGCTACCTGGGAGGCTGAGGCAGGAGGATTGATAATTGATAATTTGAGCCCAGCCAGGACAATTTACCCAGACCTTGTCTCAAAATAAAAAATAAAAAGGGCTGGGGATGTAGCTCATTGGTAGAGTGCTTGCCTAGCTTGCATGTGACCTTGGGTTCCATCCCCAGTAATGCAAAATAAAGAAGAGAAGGAAGGGGGGAGGAAGAAGGGAAGGAGACAACCCATGTGGACACAGCCTCAGGGAACACACAAGGCGAAGAGGCAGAGTGCTGCCTCGGGGCCCCTCGCTCTAGAAGGCAGTCAGGAGCCAGGGAAGGCTTCCCTGGGAGGTGGCAGTTAAACAAAGCCCTGTTCAGGACAGAGGAGCTGCCAGGGCAGCTTGTGTCTTTGCACCCCTTCCCCCTTAGGCTTCCCCTGCCGTCCCTTGCCCTCAGCCCCTCTTACTCGTCACTGTTGAGTCTCTGCCATGCTGTGTGACTCTGCAGGAAGCTCACCCTCTCTGTGCAGCTTGGCTTTCTTATCTGTGAAGCAGGGAGCAAGGCTGTGCCTGGCTCCCAGGTGCAGGCCCCACCCAGCTGGCTCTCCGCCCAAGAGGCTCTCACCTTGGGTCTGCCAAGGGCAGAAAAGGAGGCGTCTCAGGAGCCAGGCAGGCTGCCCCCAAGAGGCACCTGGGAGCCGGGTGGATGGACTTGGGGTTGTCCCCACGGAGTCAAGCAAGGCTGGAAGGTGGGCACTCACCCAACCTTCGCGAGGGCAGCTCTGGACTCCAGTCCATGCCAGGGCTGGGAACAGACCAGCTTGGCTCCAGGCCCGGGTGTGGGGCAGATCAGTGCCATGCTGGGGGGGGGGGCGCTAGGGCCTCTCTCTGGACACAGTGTCCTGGACTGCGCCCCAGCCTGGCAGCTGACAGGGAACAGTGGCTGCAGAGGGGATGGGCAGTCAGCCGACTGGGTGGAGGAAAGCGACATGGACAAAGGGATTGTCCTTACGGCCTGTCCTGCCACCCTGGGTGGAGAAGGCCAGCTCCGGAGGCAGGGGCACTGGCGCCCCTCAGGACCTTGGCAGTCTCTTGCCACTTCATGCCTTCGTCCCTCTCTATCACCAACATCTGGGCTAAATTTTGCCAGAGTGCAGACACTGAAAATGCTGGCCTGGCCAGGTGTGGCAGCGCATGCCTGTAATCCCAGCACTTGGGAGGCTGAGTCAGGAAGATTGCTGTGAGTTTAAGGCCAGCCTAGGCTACATAGTGAGTTCAAGGTCAGCCTAAACTGCATAGTGAGACCCTGTCTCAAATAGACCAAAAAAAAAAAAAAAAAAAAAAAAAAAAAAAAAAAAAAAAAAAAAAAAAGGACACACACACACACACACACACACAAGCTGGCCTGGCTCTCACTGGCTGTGTGACCTTGGGTAGGTCACAGGCTTTTTTTTTTCTTTTTTAAAGAAAGGATCTTATGAGCCGGATGTGGAGGCATATGCCTGTAACCCCAGCACTCAGGAGGCTGAGGCAGGAGGATCGTTGTGAGTTTGAGACCAGCCTGGGCTACAAAATGAGTTCAAGCCCAGCTTGAACTGCATACTGAGACCGTGTCTCAAAAAGCAGGGCCACGGATTTAACTCAGTGGCATAAGTGCCTGCCTGGCAAGCGTGAGGTGGTTGGGGGTTCGATCCCTGGTACCAAAAAAAAAAAAAAA
>RJWM01032384.1:0-21505 GCA_004363535.1 Dasyprocta punctata | reverse complement strand
AAGTGAACACTATAAAATAATTCCAAAGCATTCTGCAGGAATTTAGTAATGATTAGTGCCCTATATAATTTACATAGTTAAATAATCATTCATGCACAAATTTAATATGTGTGTGTGCAGACTTGTTATTTTCTCTGAATAGTTGGAACTAAACTGGTATAGCTCTGGACAAAAGTCTCTATTAAAAAATTAATATCAGCACCTGAAAAATTGTGTGGCAAATTATAGGTGTTCAATCAATATTTATTAAATAAAAAAAAAGAGAGTTTGATTCCCTCTGAAATAAGCAGACATTTTCCAATCCATCAAAACACACAGTTCTGCAAGCATCTGGAGCTAAATTTCCTAGTTGCCATGGTTCCTTATTGCTTAAGCTGAAATATTGCTAACACTTTTCACATTAGTAGTGATAGTGTTTGTTTTGTCATCATTATTGATCCTCTGTCCAAAGCCTCTGACATCTCACTGGAAGAGAGAACTTTGTGACAGCTGCCCAAAACCCCAGTCAGATAAAAGATGTCCCATTCAACAGCACACTCTGCCCATGTCTCAACAAATATTCCTGCTTTGTCTTTCTTGAGATACATGCCCATTCACCCAGTTCTTTCTTGGTTCATTTTCATCCATGGATAATTGTCTATCTACATATACAAAATATCTACATCCTTGCCAGACCTCAAAGTCTGGTCTTGGAAATCCACTCTTGTCTCAACAGTGCCATGTATGATATTTCTTATTAATTCTTCTTTTCCTTTCCTTTACTGTAATAATGTACTTCATTGCCATTTGACTTTGCACGGATCTATCTTGTACTGTTTTTGGTGTCAACTACGTAGATCACTGTCTGCATTTTAAACAAGCTTTAGTCAGGTCCTTTACTGGCCTTAAGTTCAGTAGACTATCTGTAATCCTGACAAAAATGTGTGTATGAGGGGAACACAACCATGGATTTCATTTAGGTGAGTTAACTTGGGTGTTCCTCATGGAGCAGAACATTCGCTAACAAATGACAGAGCACAAACATTCAATCCTAAGGAAGTGTCTATTATTAAAAAAGCAACTAGCCTAATTTTTTTTTTTTTTTTTTTTTTTTTTTTGTGGCACCGGGGATCGAGCTCACAACCTCGCGCCTGCCTGACAGGCGCGTAAGCCGCTAAGCCAAACTCCCGGCCCTGGTTTTTTGAGTCAGGGTCGCACTGTGTAGCTCAGGCCGGTCTTGCGCTCGCGTGGTAGCCCAAGCCGGCCTCGAACTCACAACGCTCCGCCTACCTCAGCCTCCCCAGTGCTGGGATTAAAGGCGTGCGCCACCCAGGCGCGTAAGCCGCTAAGCCAAACTCCCGGCCCTGGTTTTTTGAGGCAGGGTCGCACTGTGTAGCTCAGGCCGGTCTTGCGCTCGCGTGGTAGCCCAAGCCGGCCTCGAACTCACAACGCTCCGCCTACCTCAGCCTCCCCAGTGCTGGGATTAAAGGCGTGCGCCACCACGCCCGGCTAACTAGCCTAATTTTAGGACTATACTGGGACCAGAAAAGTGCAAACGTCTTTGTTATCTTTTTGTCATTACTATCACCTACTCAAGAGCTAAGTGTCTTCCCTTTAAATATTCGTAACATAGAACTGTAGTTACAAGTATGTTCCCTTAACCACCAGCAGTTAAACTTTTTAAATTTCTATCATTTTTATTTACTTCTTTAGACAATTTTATATTTCACTTACTCTTATGAAGCAAGCATCTTTTTCTTCTGAGAAATGCTGTGTCTTCCAGCAGGTGATAGCAGGAAAAACACTATGCAAGAGAACATGAGCAAGGGCAGCTGTGTCAAGCGTTGAATCAAAAGAGTCAAAATCTCAATGAAACATATTTGAAATATAACTTAATCCGTTAGAGCCCAATCAATTATACTGTTTATACTTTTCATGTACACTCAGTGATATACAATGAAAATCTATCTCTAAATAAATCTAAAAGAGCTCACAAAAATAAACATAGTAAGGCAGGACTTCTAGAGAAGTTTCTGGCCCCTCATGCTAGGGCAATGGAGGCAAGATGCTCGGAGGAGATGCTATGGCCCAGGATGTAGCAATAGCACAGGAAACCATAACACAGAATTGTATGGGGCAGCATTGCCAAGGTACAGGTGAGACCAACTGTGTGACAATGGGGAAAAGTCAGAAGCAGCAGTGGAGGGGCCACTCAGAGCAGTCAGGTGGGGAATGAGGTGAACCAGCACTGTGCTCTGGTGCACCAACACACAGAATTTAAGTGGATGGGTGGGGCCCTCATTTTATTTCAAGGGACTCAAGGCAAACTCAAGCAGCAGAACAGTCCAGGGTTGCTTCAACAACAATGTCCTGGAGCAGAACAAGTGAAAAGTCATCCGGTTGTAGTAGATTGCTGGCAGTTGGAAAGCAGACAGGGGAGAATTTGACTAAGAGAGGTAGAAGCTGGGGTCACATAGACTCTACACCGATGGTCACCAAAAGTCAGTCTCAACCCTAAATCAAAAGGACTCGAATTGACTTGTGCTCTATGACTAGCAGAGTGACCTCAGCCCAGTGGCATAAGCAGGAAAAGATCCTTGGCCCACAGCAGGACAATGCTGCTCCCCCTTACTAAAGTTCAACATACAAGAAGAGTCCGTGATGTGGAAAAGAGTAAGCTGTACAAGGCCTGGGAGCAACCCTGGCCTTTCCCTACCTGAGGGCACCACAGAAACTGGGAAAGCATCATAGAGATGAACACAGTAAGGAGAAAGGGACCTTCAGAACATTGTCCACTTAAGACCAGTCCCAGCCCCTAAATCCAGAAGCCAAGATCAACTCCATACCCAGCACAAATACTCCTGCCATCTTGGTGAGCTTGCATAGCACATTTCTGGGTTCTAACTTGGATATTACCACTGAGAAATTTTATTAGAAACCTGAGGAATTTTCTTTTCTTTTTCTTTGTTTGCTTGATTGGTTTTTCTTCTTCTGTTTTTCTTTTTCTTTATTTCTTTTTTTTTTTGACTGTTTAGGTTTCTTATCTTTATTTTTGTTTTGTTCTATTCAACTTCTTTCTCTCTTTCCTTAACTGTCTCTCTAGATTTTATGATATTTTCATGTGAATGAACATTGTCTATTCTCTTTCTGGTTCACTTCAATAGTCCTTTGCTTATTCTTTCTCTGCTATGCTCTTCTCCAGTTTCCCAAAACTAGGGTAATTATCTTTGCCCTCCAGGTTGCTTCTACTATATTTTTTCCTAATTCATCTCTCAGTATTGCTCCCTATCCCTCTTAAATCACCCTCCACATACACACACACACACACACACACACACGCACACACACGCAGAGAGAGAGAGAGAGAGAGAGAGAGAGAGAGAGAGAGTAAAATTACTCTACTTAGGGGAAGCTGATTGCATAGGAGTTCCTGGTATTTCTTGAATTTTGTTTATAACTGTAGAAATTGCTTTTATGGTTAAAGGTACAAAGTTAATAGTTACCACATTTTGTTCATAACTAGGCTGTGTTTGCTAACTATGACAAACCAACAGCCAATGTCACACTCAATGCTAAAAACCTGAAAGTTTTCACTGTAAATTCAGGAACAAGACAAGGATGTCCATTATCATCACTCTTATTCAATATAATTCTGGAGAGAATTAGCCAGAGAAATTAGACAAGAAAGAAAAATAAGTGAAACAAGTATAGGAAAGAAATAAGTTAAATTATCACTATTTGTATATGAAATGACATGTTACACAGAAGACCATAAGAACTCCACTAAAAGACTGCTAGATTTTATGAGTAAATTTAATGGTGTAGTTGAAAACAAAGTTGACACTCAAAAATCAACACCCTTCCTGGACACAAACAACGAACTCAATGAGAGAGAAATTAGGGAAAAAAATGCCTTTCATAATAGTTTCCAAAAAATGAAATACTTAAGAACCAATCTAACAAAAGAAGTAAAAGACCTTTATATTGAAAACTACAGTACTGTGAAAAAGGATATTGAACAGGATATCAGAAAATGGAAACCAGACACGGTGGTGCACACCTGTAATCTCAGCACTTGGGAGGCTGAGGTAGTAGGATCACTGTGAATTTGAGGCTAGTCTGGGCTGCAAAGTGAGTTGAAGACCAGCCTGAACTGCATAGTGAGACCCTGTATCAAAAAGACCTACCCCTCCAAAAAAACTAGAACATATAAAGATATCCCTCACTCAGGTTTAGAAAGAACCAACATAGTGAAAATGGCCATACTCCCAAAATCGTTATACAGATTTAATGTGTTCAATCAAAATACCGTTACCATTCTTCACATAACTAGAGAAAACATTCCTAAAATTCATTTGGATCCAAAAGAGACCTAGAATAGAAAAAAACAATTCTGGACCATAAAAAGAAAGCAGTGGTCATTACAATCCTTGACTTGAAATTATACTACAAACTTTCTGTGATAAAAACAGCAGATACTAACACCCCCAAAAAATAGACCTGCAAATCCATGAAATATATCAGAAGGTGCAGAAACAACTCCAAAAACAGCCACTTCATTGTGAACAAAGGGACCAAATAGATTCACTGGAAGAAATAACAGCGTTTGTAATAAGTTGTGCTAGAAAAAACGACTTTCCACATGTTAAAGACTAAAACTAGCCCCATATTTCTCATCATGCACTAAATTAAAATCAAAATGAATCAAAGATGCAAATATTTTAACAGAAAGACTAAATCTGCTGGAATACAGGTGTTGTCACAGACTTCATGAAGAAAATCATGACTTCAGATGAAATACTATAAAGAATCAACTACTTGGAACTCATCCTACTAAAAAGTTTTTAAACAGCAGAAGAAATCACCAATGGAGTAAAAAGACAACCCATAAAGTGATAAAATCTTTTAGACAGTTGCCCCTCAGACAAAGGACTAATATCTAGAACATGCAAAGAATTGAAAAAAATCAGACTCCTCAAACTTAAAGACCGAATCCAAAAATGGGCATCTGAGATGAATATACACTTCTTAGAAGAAGAAATACAAATGACAAATAAATATATGAAAAAATGTTCAACATCATTGATGTTTCATGAAATGCAAATTAAAACAATGCTGAGATTTCATCTCACTCCGGAAAGAATGCTAATTATCAAGAAATCAACCAATTTCAAATGCTAGCAGGGCTGCGGGAAAAAAAGAACACTTCTCCACTGTTGGTGGGAGCGTAGACTAGTGGAACCACTGTGAAAATCAGTGTGATAATTCCTCAAAACCTAGGTTAATCCTATTTGACCCAGCCATTCCCCTTTGTGTTATCTTCCTGGAAGAATTAATATCAACCACAGCAGTATATGCACCTATGTTTACAGCACACAGTTAGTAATGGCTAAATCTAGAAAACAACCCAAATGCCCATCAAATGAGGAACAGATAAAAAAGAGGCATTATTGTTAATACAATGACTACTACTCAGCCATGAAAAGAATAAACTTGAGACATTTCTAGGTAAATGGATGCACCTTGAGACCATACTCTTAAGTGAAATAAATCAGACACATGTGTAAATATTGCATTTCACCCTGGTGTGAGACACCAAAAGAGTAAATAAGGACCAAAACGTAAAATAGATAGTGTGAAATAGGAAAAAATTGTTCAAAAGGAAAAAGGAACTAGGGAATAGAGAGGGGGAAAGGAAGGAAGGGAAAAGAAAAAAAATGATAAAAGTAGGGTGAAATAGAAACAAAGCTTTGTAAATAACCATGGGAAGAGGGAATGAAGGGAGGGAAGGGGATTGGGGGAAAAAGATGAATCAACAGATATTATAGACAGGTACAAATGCCCTATACTTACTATGATCATTATGTATAATCAGATTGCATCAATAAACAATAAAAAATAAATATTATAAGTGCAGGGAGTGACTTATTATTTAATTAGAATTTGGAAAATATTTTGTGAAATAATGGCTCATTTTAATTCAGATAAACCCTAGATTAAATGAAGTTACATGATTATGCAGTACCTATTTGATTAATCTACATTGGTCTGCCTGCCTTATAGTCTACACTGAAAAACTTGGAATTAGAGATTTATTTATAAGAAGTTTGTTCGCACAATCTTTAAATTTGAATGTGAAAGACTAAGAAGAGTTGAATTATTCAAGGCAATTAAACCAAGGTGGAGTGTCTAGGTACCAACTGTTCACATTTAGAGTCTCTGCAGAATGTTGGGATTATGCATCCAAGTTGTGTCTTCAGCCTGGAGACTGCTCTGCCTATGCTCACATTAACCAGTTCTCTGGGTGTGAGCTGCCCTGAGGGAATGACCTGACCACGAGCAACTTGGTTCTTCTTTACTGACAACAATACCAGAGGAAGACTCATGTGAGACCTGATGTGCCATAAACTAAGATTAAGATCAACAAGAATGAAGAAGAGGAAAGGGGAACTGGAGGAAGAATGAAAGAGGGGAGAAGGAGATTAAAGCAAATAAACAAGATACATTATGTACAGGTACTAAAGTCCCAAGATGATTGTAAATTATGAACATGTACTAATGTATTTTTGTTTCAAAAAACTCACATAAGACCCATAGTTGACCCTTGTTCTAGCAGTTAAAAGAATGCATTCTAATTCCACAATGATCTCCTGAGTAACATGCTTGATATCTGGTATACTCTATCTACTGTTCAACTTGAATACATTGCATGAGAAATTTCTGAAAGAAAAAAACACTCCTCTGTTTTTGGTCAGTTTATTACTCTGTCTTACAATTAAAAAGATATTAAGGGAAACTACACAAACTGCTGATACAGCTTGCATTAAAGTTACCACCAATCCTCATTTCTGTCTCTGCTGTCTTTGGAGAAATGCCATACATCTGCTAGCACCTCTGCTTGTTAAGTGACCTACCTGCACTGTTCTCAATTTTGGTTTTCAAATTGCCTCAGGTCATCAATGTCATCTTTCTGAGGCAAGAGTCACTCTAATTGATCACAGGAGTTTCGGACATATGATTTCCTGCCTACATTTTAGAAAAGCAGGCCTCTTTCTTCTGATGATCAGAGTCATTTTTGCTAATAGTTGGTTTTCCTTTTCTTCCATGCTGAGCACATTGTATAAAAACCTAGGAGTGAAAAAGGTCCAGTCCATTAGGCCTCTTGCTCAGTTGCCTTGCAAAAGGGCCCCTCTAACATCAGATCTCTAAATATCAAGATTTAGACTTTTCCATCTAAAGAGCCCTGAGATGGAGAGACAAGACCCAGCATTCTACAAGTGGAACGCTGAATGATGGCATGCAACATTACTGGCCCGCCGCTGCTTCCACTACCTGATAGCTGTATCCATGTATTCTACCTGTGGAAAACAGTACTAGGCAGTTATCACTTCAAGTCATAATTATCTAGTTAAGTTCATATTTGATACATTTCTACACTTAATGACTATGTATAGTTCTCCCTTCTCCTACAGGGACCACCCTATCATTGAAGGATACACCTTAACCTGTATCCTCAAATGTACTTTGAGGAGATTAAATCACATCCAATCATACTATGAGGATGGAAACATCTGAATCCTAAAATCAACAATATTCCATTTTTTTTCAGCCAAGGCTCTGACCTTGGCAGACCCAGCTGGTCAAGGATATAATTTGAACTTTCTCTGCTATGGTTATAATTCTCCCCTGACTGCAGGAGATAAGCATCTTTCTGTACACTGCCAAGGAATCACTTTGACTTTCAGCCAGTACAGCTAAAGTAGCTTTAATTGATGATTAATCATCTCCAGCCTTTTACTTCCTACCTCGAAAACATCAGTAACACTCAACATACCTGTCTGATTGCGTTGTACTTACAATTATTACTTCTTAAATCTCCTGAAGGACTGGGGTATTGCAACAACTGGTACAATACATTTCATGGGTGTCCTTTATCAATTTTCAGCTGGCAAATGGTTTCATAGCTATTGAACAGCTATGACAAGCCAAAAGATATTACAGACTCACTACCAGTGATGAGATCCTTATTGTCAACTGTTCCTAAAATATTCATAGAGACTGGTACATCAGATAGCTCTTTGTACTAAATATATCAATTCAGACCCCTCAGAGAAGTCCATTAGGACTAAGATGTTAATGTACGTGCAGGAATACTATTAGGAGGAACTGGGGAGAGTGCTTATGTGCAACATATTGTGGATGAGCAAAGAAGCAGTATTGGACAGAGGGAGGAGTAAAGCAGGGATACATTCATCATAAGGGTATTAGCCAATTCCACAGAATGTTAGGATGTTCCTTTAGATTGGCCCACCTCAAGGCAAGGTGATCACTTTTGTGATCACCTTGCCTAATTCTTATCACTAGTCTTTGGATACAATTTTTCATGGAGGATGAATGGCATGAATGATTAAGTCCTCTAAGCCTGAGAGCCTTTCTT
Organism: Dasyprocta punctata; assembly: GCA_004363535.1. Classification (NCBI taxonomy): domain Eukaryota; kingdom Metazoa; phylum Chordata; class Mammalia; order Rodentia; family Dasyproctidae; genus Dasyprocta; species Dasyprocta punctata. The sequence continues at coordinate 13,089 of RJWM01032384.1, read as the reverse complement.
CTAGAAGCAATGAGCTGAAAGCTGTCAGCTGCCAAACTTGGGCAGATGAGCACTGCATCATTATATGCTGTAAACACCCCCAGACTTTTTACTTCCACCTTTTTTCTCCTTGGTGTTTGTCTCATTTGCTACCATAATGGTGTCTTTCACATTATTTTTCCCCCAATGACTCTTCCTATTGTCCACAGCAATAATCACATCACAGCATGGACTCATGCTCCCAGCCCCTCTGCACTTGCTTCTGTAAGGTACAGCCCTGCTGCAGCAGGTATAAGACTATGCAGACCTGGCCCAATACAAATCCGTGCTGTGCAATGGCAGTTATTTCACAATTATAAGCACAAACATATGAAATCACCTCAGGCAATGCTTTGACAGCTCCCTAGAGTATTGCTCAATTCTGCAGAACACTATGAAATGTCTTTAAAAAATATGCTTCACTACCCAGCTCCAGAATACATAGACAGAACTAAGCCAGGACTCAAGTGAAGTAAATTCCTTCTCCTGCAACTTGACAGTGTTATGAAATGATAATGAATGTTATGCCTAGCTAACAACTTAAAATTCATACCTTTTGAAATATTTCCCAATATAAAAATGCTGTTAAATTCATTGTATAAAACTACATGAGCAAAGAAAAGTCATTAAAATTTTTATCTCCTTTTGAACTTAGAAATGCATCAAAGTCCAGAGTCCTAGAGATACAGTTTGATTTAGAAAATAATGTGGAACCTACTATGTGCCAAACAGTGTCCTAGGAATTTGATGTAGGACAGTATGAAGCAATAGCAATACTTGTTAAAATTACAGGTGCTTTTTTTTTTTTTTTTTTTTTTTTTTTTTTTTTTTTTTTTTTTTTTTTTTTTTTTTTTTTGTACCAGGGATTGAACTCATAACCTCGCGCCTGCCAGCAGGCAGTTAGGCCACTGACCTAAATCCCCAGCCTAGTACTTCTCATTTCTTTCTCAGTTGCTCATTTCTCTCATACTGAATCTTTACAAGATACTTTCTTTGTTATGTATACATATTCACCACTGTGGGCAGTAAATATGACCTGATGGGTTAAAAATTACCATAAATGCATCAGAGTAAACAAAGTTGATTCATGTATGAAAAAATAGAAAAACAGTGCTTGATTTTATTTGCCAGTTTCAGTAATTTAGTAACGATTTATCCAGTACCAACTTGTGAAAACGCCATAGCTCTTGTGCTCAGGGTTGCAATGAGGATTAAAATGGCCCATCGACTTAGCCTGCTGCTATCATGCTAAGATGCCATGGATGTCATGTTGACATTCCTCTCTCTCTCTCTCTTTCTCTCTCTCTCTCTCTAACCATTTTTCTTGCATTTTTAGGCATCAAATCCAGAACTTTGCATCTGTTAGACTAGAACTCTATTGGTGGGCTACATCCTGAGTCCACTATTTTCTTTTTTGTAATATTTACTTTATAGAATTTTTTAGTCATTAGATTTTAAACACTATATTAGGCAAAGAGAAGAACACAAGATCTAATTATATAGTTTTGCTCTTGTGAATTTTTAATAAAAGTTGAGTCTAAAAAGGGCTCCAACTGACTAACTAGGTCAATATTTAGAATGTACCGCTAAGTAGCCATTTGCTAATTGATGGTTTCATGTACATATGTACTATTTTTCCTGAAAGAACCACAAGCTAAACTTTGTGACCCTTGTCATAATATTTTCTCCTTTCAACTACTAAGATAAACAGTTCCTTTGCCCCTATGTTTCCCTATTCTGTACTCAGCCAGTTAGCACTGAGTGTTCACACGGGAGTACACACACACATGTGTACATCCACATATGTGCACCATTCAGTTCCTCTTTTCACAGTTAGGCCATAGTAGAAACCTCATTGGAACCTTGCTATATGTTGAAAAAAATTAAACAAACAAACTTGTCCCTTTTTCTTGAATTCTTTCCTAGTAAGTTTTGTGGATACTTCTTTGAAAAACAAAAGAAAATCTAATTCAGCCTCCAATTTTTTTTTGTTAGACAATTTTAAAAGGAATTATTTGTTCATTCTTCTTTAATGGACAGAGTCAAACAGACACAAGTAACTGAATTTTTGTAGAATGGACAGACATATTCGCCAGTTTGCTTTGCTTGCCATTTCTTTCTCTTATTTACTAATTCTGCTTCACTCATTTCAGCAGAGCTGCTCCATCACAGGACCGACGTGCCTGAAACCTTATAACCCCAGTGTGATTCACCCAACAAAGTGGATCCTTGAAAAATCTCAGGCCTGCAGTGCCCTTTCCTTCCATTTCTCTCATTCTTATATTATAAACAATTTTTTTCAGTTCTTCCTGTTTCAAAATTTTGTCAAATAGAGCTTTCCTTCCTTCACAGTCTACCTAGGATCTGTAAGGTCATGGGTGCTCTGAATATTGCCCTCTGTTTAGTGGAGCAAGTCACATCTTTGCTCATCTTGTCTCATGACTGTGTGAATGCTGGAAAATGTGTTCTACTACACCGCATGTAATTTTATGACCATCCTCTCCTGCTCATTGCACACATAAGAAAGCAAATAAATACTGTGACATTAGACACATGTAGAAAAATGTCTACTTGTGAAATAAGAAATGATTTTAATCAATATCACATGGGATTGATTAACATTATGAAAACATTTTTGTTTTCCTGTTTTAGGCAAACTTCGACATGGGGCATTTTTTATATTGGTCCAAGTTGAATACCATCTAACCCTAATACTTGACTATAAATATTCCTTACTTTGCTTTCAAGAAAATGAAAGACATAGCACGGGTTAGTATAGTTGATAACTTCTGCTTTAACTCTACAGATGAAGTTTATAAGCACTTATGATGTATTTTAGAAGTTCATAGGTGCTAAAAATTTAATTTAGTGTTTCTGAAGTTGAATATAAATTCACAATTCACCTTTCATTTTTTTTTTGGACAGGAACTCTTCAAATCAGTCAAAAGAATCCCCCCACCTTATCCTTACTTTTTCAGCCACAATTAAATAAAAGGACTTTGAATAATGGACCAGTCCTTTTGTGGGGGGAGGTTAGGGAATCCTGACCTTGGAGCTTCCACGGTTTCCTAAGCTACTGAGCTTCATTCATCTAGTTTGAAAGATGATACACAACATGGTATTACATTTTTTTTCAAAGACTCATGACCTTTCATGATTTTGCTGTGTCTTGGTGTCTTCTTGTCCCTTTAGATAGCAATGAAACAATAAATTCCTCCTAATTTATGTGTGGTCTGTAAGAAAGATTGAAGTAGTTCGAAGTTTTTTATTACCTTCATGCTAATCGTCTACCAGTGGAGTATATTTCACTATTATTTGTGTCACACTGGGATATAAATGAGCTATACCAAGATTTTTGAACCATGAATCTTATCTGTATTTCTTACCTGTGCCCACTAGTCCCTGTCCCACCTCATCTCTCAGGTTTTAAAATCTAAAAGTATCCAGACATCATCAAGGACCTTAGGAGGGGAGAACACATCGACCCCCTTGAGAACCTGTGTACCCTGAACACACGCTGGACTCAGCTACTTCCATTTACACTCTGTGGTCACTAGTGTAGGAAAAATCTCATAAACTTTATCAGTAGCACAGTTTATTCTCTTGGGATAAGGCATACAAAACTTTTGTCTTCTTTGACTCTGAAATCTACAATTTACCTCACTTTAGATTTAGAAGTAGATCCTGAAATTCACAACAAACAAATCCTAATCAAGGGAAAACATACCAGCATGTAACTTTTCAATTCAATGTTTCCCTTCCCTTCCCTTCCCTACCCTTTCCTTCCCTTCCCTTCCCTATCCTACCTTTCTTTTCCCTTCCCTTCATTACTGTCTATCCCTCTTTTCATTACTATCTATCCCTCTTGCATTTTCTTTCTTCTCCTCTCTTGTTATTTCTCTTCTTCTTCCATCCTCTTTACTTCTAATTCTCATTCTTTTCCTTTTACACTTTGCCATTTTCTTCATTTCTCTTTTATTCTTTCTCTACTCTTTTATTCTCAGTGTTTCAACTTAGTTCTGTATCTTGAGGTTTGAATCTCAAAGATCAAGAATATGACTTCTATATTTCCTCAGGAAAATGAATTTTGTGGCCCAAGCTAATGAAAGAAACACAGAGTAGCACTGAAGGAAGTATCCATTTGATGCCTGAAAACATGAGCCCATTAATGCCTTCTGTAGTTTAGTAAGTAGCATGTCTTATATATAATTCTAATTCCACTTTTATATAAAAGCTAACAAACACTTAAGTGCACAGAGATTGTTTTTAGCATATACATATAGTATGGCACTATGTGACAAGTGGAAAAAATTAACTGGCCTGAAAATCACTTTATATCAGGCTGGGAATAATCATACTGACTTCATAAGGAAACTTTCCAGTGTTTCTGAATTGTTTTTCAGTGAAACCCAAAATAAACATTTTAACAAAATATTGTAAAGATGAAAACTTCAGACACACACACACACACACACACACACACACACACACCTTTAAGTCTCTATTTCAAGATACACATGAAATATGACTAAAAATATTGTAAATATTAAAAATTTTATTATAAAAATTAGAGTAACAATTCATTGCTTCACATTCCAAAATACCTCCTCCAATTCAAACACTTTTTCCCTCAATTCTTGGCACTTTCTTTGAGCATCTTTATGAGGTATGACAAAACATATGGTGAACACGGCTGTCCAGGGCCATTTAAAGGAAAGTAGATCTGTAGAAATACTATGACGGATTCTCATTCACCTCATTCTTTGGTTCTTCCCTGTCTCAGTTATTTTTCTATCATTGCTGGGACAAAATACAAACATCCAAAGGGAAAAAGGGAAAAAGGTTTATTTACTCACAGTTTGTAGAGGTTTCAGTTCATATTTGCTGACTCCAAGGCAGGGTAGCATATGTTAGAGGGGCAACATTTCATGGTGGTGGAAGACAGCAAAAGCAATAGCTGAGTTTGTGTCTGTCTGGCCTTTCATACTCCATTTAGGCTGCTCAGATTAAAATACTGTCAAAGCAATCAGTGAATTTATCACACATATTTAATCCCAGCATTACACATTCTACATTCAGCCACCTCTGAAAAAGCCCTGACCACATCAGGATTTGGGGGGACATTGAGATGCAAACCATTACATTCCCCAATGTCAAAATAACCGTAAAAGTTGTTATGATTTATATCCTAATGGCCCCAAAAATCTCATGCAGTCATAGTGGGACTTTTGAAAGATGATTGGATCATGGAATGAGATACTTCATGTCAAACCAGTGGATTAATTCACAGATGAGTTTATAGCTCAATGTGATTTTGGGGAGTGAGTCCTGCTTGGAGGAGATGGCCCACTGAGACATGGTCTGGAAGAGTATACCTCTCTCCTTTTGTCCTTGATCTCTCTTACTGTCTCTGCCTCTGTCTCTCTCTGTCTGTCTCTGTCTCTGTCTCCCACTCCTTCTCCCTCTCACTTTCGTGCCTTCTCTACCAGGAGCTATTTCTCCTCTGCCATGCCTTACAGCCATGCAGCCCTGCTTTGGAACTCAACAAATGTGGACTAAAACTTCTATAAACTGAGAATCAAAATAAGCTTTAAATATATGAGTGTCATGTATTGAGTTTCAGTGATGAGAAAGTAACTTAGATAAAATGCAAATGTTTTGCATGAGTTCGGGACATGCAGACAGTCACAGCAGTACAACTAGAGGAACTCCATAAAAAGATGCCCAGAATAGCTTCAGAAAGTGCCAAGAATGATAGGTAAGTATATTCAGAACAAGAGGAATATACTGAAAAGGATTAATGACAATATGTCTTTTACTGTCTTAATTTTTTTTTAAAATTTAAGCTTTCACTATTTATTTTGATCCCATCTTGTACACACTCCTAGTTTTGGTTATCTATTGTGAATAGCAGAAAACCTTAAAACTTAGTAACTTAAAACCAGGATCACATTCTTTAATTTCATGATGGTGTCAGCTCACTAGGTTTGGCTCAGTGATTCCTGTGCGGGTGCAATGTTCTAAACCATGTCACTTGGGAGCCCATGGGGTAACTCATCTAGCACACTCACATACTTGGCTCTTAGCTCATGCAGACCTGTTGCATGCAAGACTCTGCCTGCCTCCACGTGACTCTACATTTGGCTTAGGCTTCTCAGTGTCTGCAGCTGGAATTAAAGAAACAGGAAGTAGAAGTTTCCAGTTTTCTTAAAACCTAAGCTTGAGAGTTGTAAAGCTATCTTCCACTATACTTTGTTAATTAAACTGAATCACAGTTTCTAAAAAAAGAGTTAATTACTGAATCAACCTTTGGAAACTAACAACCACAAATTTCAATGACCCATACATTGAAAAACTGATGACATTAATGAAAAATTAAACTCAATCACATTTTATTTGTAAAGAAATGCATATTTTCCCAAAAGTGATACAGCATCCCTCTAACATGTCATTTTTTACATTTATGTTTAATATACAGCCATAGAAAATGTTGAAGTTAGATATGATGACAGGGTTCCTGATTGCAAGTTAAAATGTGCAGTGTTTCCTGCACACTGGGACATGTACATTAATTTGTGTGAAAGTATCCCTCCCCTTTGCTTTCCTACAATTTGAGAGAAATTTGGGTTGTGTCCAAGGTGTGAAGGCATTCTCATACGTTTATGTTCGGAATGTGATTTTATAAAATATCTAGGAAAAAAATACTTTGCAAAATCTACCATAACTAAATATGTATGTACTTTACTCTGAAAACTTTTCTCTGAGATGTACACAACAGAAAGTGAATTATTGTTTTCAATTTTGTAAATGTTTTTCTTGGGGGAGATATAATCCAGGGTGTTAAGTATAGTGTGCAAGCACTATACTTTAAACTACATCACAACCCCTCATCTTCATAATTTTAAACATTCAAAAACAATCTTTAATCTTTGGCTTATGAATTACAGACCTAAAATGATCTTAACAAAATTTAAAGCTGCATCCAATGTCTGATCATTTTATACTTTGCTCTTTTTTAGGATATTAACATCTTTTATGAGTAGCTACAGTATGTATTCATTAATCATTAAAGAAAAAATACAGACTTATTCATGAAAATGTTGATAGCTGTCAAGGGTCTGTAATTGTGTACCACCTGCAAACGTACAAATTACCCTTCTACAGGTTCATGTATGCTAGTAGAGGTAACGAGACTTCCCAATCAGAGACAAAAGTGGTTTAATACAATACCAATAGCACTGTAAGCATCCTAAACTTTTTGCTTACACTGGTTTCCTGTGACCTCTGAGTCTCTTGGGGTGACATGAAGAGACTCGAGTGGATGCTGTGCATAGCATGGGTTTGTATCATAATAGAGGAACTTCAAATTTAGGAAACAAATTTTTTTAAAATGGATTTAAAGTAAAGTTACCCAATTTTTGTTCATGATAGAAACACCTTACTTACTATGTTCTTTAGGAAACAAATTTGTTACGTGTTCTAGTTTGGAACTCTTCAAACAACACTTAAAAATAACTTAAAACAAGAGCCATCAATGCTTCTACTGGTAAGATAAATAAACACAAAGTTCATGGAAAATTATCTGCAAAGACTCAATATTACATTTTCTTTTATCTCTGTCCTACTATTATTGAAATTTTGATTACCTGCTATATTTACTTACCTATATTTCCAGGTGGTTTGTAAGAACTTACAGAAGAAATTATTTTCAGTTCTTTAGAAGTCACTTTTGCAGCATTATTTTATTTATGGAATAAACTCATTGATTGATGCCCTCTAAAATCACACACAAAACTGACAAAATTCTCTTCTAGTGAGTGACAAATAAGGCCCTGTCATCAGATCTAGATTAATTACAGCAAAAATATTGAATATCTACCCTAGTTTGCACACAAAAGCATTCATTAATAGTTTTATTACTCTGATGGAGAAGTCTGAGAGTTATTTCAAGCTATGGGACAACTCACTAAATATGGAGTCAGATCATAGGATTTTACACTGGTGGTTCCTTCTACCACCAGTAAAGTGACTTTGCCTTAGTCATATATTTTTTCTGGTATTTATACTTTATATTTCAAATAGAAAGAGCATGATAAAATATGATCTTATGTGTAGGTCCTGGAGTAAATTATCAAAGTAAGAATTTAGTTCAGTCATACTGTTTCACTTGGATAAGCTACTAAGTCACATTTTTAAATTTTTCTCATCTTGTTAAAATAACACAGTATCTGTCAAAAATACAACTTGCATACATGTCAGTTTGATGTTTTTTGAAATGTTTATTATAGACCTCCTATAATAATAGCATATTTATTTTGCACTCTGCCTAGTGAAATAGCTAGAAGCGCACTGAGGCAATATAACAGCACCATTACAAATGTCATTTTCAATTTTACATGTACAATATTATGAACTATTATGAACATCTCAATGTATGTTATGCAATAATTTTTTGAAAACATCACAGATAGCTTTTTGGATTAGTTTACATTTTCTGCAATAGAAATTGATAGCGTATTCATATAACTTGCAGCTTTAGTTTCAACACAGCTGAAATATACACAGATTAAGTCAATATGCACATAGACTTATACTTTTTCCTTCCACAGAACATGCACATGGACATACATGCTAGACAGCCATATTGGCATACAAACTGCAAAATGTTTAGTTATATTTTGAGCAACTCTCATGTGTGTTTTATTTTTATATGAGCAATGTTGATCTAAACTCCACGTGCTTAGTCACAAGTGTTCGGAGCTGGAATGTTAGTGGCAACTGGAGAGTGGGGATGGTGGGAGAGAGCAGAGACTAGAGGGGAGAAGAATCACTAGCACTTTTTTTCCTTTAGTGTTGGTAACACTCTAAGGCACTTGGGATTGGGCTTGGAAAAACAAGTTAGGTCAGAGTAACGGAGTGTGTAAGAGAAGGGTAAGTTTAGAGAGGGAAAGTGATTGAAAATCACCCCAAAAGATCATAAGCAAGGAAATCTATAGTTTTTATTGTTCAGTGAAGTTCCTATAGGTTCAGAAGATTAAAACAAACAAACAAACAAACAAATACTCCTTGGTTATCAACAATGATCAAAGTGCATTCCACAAGTCAGCAAGAATGATAGGAGCAGGAAGAATACTTGCCCTTTTCCCTACTGATCATTGCTGTTTGAAAAAGAAGTGGTTTGTGTTTCCTGCTTATAAGGTGGAGGATGAAACAAACACAATGAAAAGTAAGCAAGGTGTATTGTGGTGCCTGACACTGTAAATGAAGCTGGTGAGTTCTGAGACCTTTCTTCAGCAGGCTGGGAGAAGAACAGAAGAAGGGGTCTCTGAGCAAGGCACCTTTTCAAATTCCTGGTACGTGCTTTAGGAGCAGTTATGCAAAGCTTGTCTCTGAAAGCAACAAAATATCTTCACTCTGTTGACATATCTACCTATGCCAGAGGTTGGTAACTTGGCATTCTATCAGTTCACTGTATTCCTCTCTGTCATGCTAGTCAAGAACAGCAAAGATTCAAATCATTGCACCATTTTCCAACTAGGGGTTGGCATCAATGAAGCTAGCTAGCCCCGCATAATGGAGTGAGCAGCAGGATCAACAAATTCATCCTCCCTCCAGATACCACTGTGTTCCTAGTCAGTCGCACCCAGCTCATCCCAAGGGGATCACTATCCCCTCAGTCATTTTCACAACAATCCATTTTAGCTCATTCTCCTGTGATGTGCCACTTTGTTAAGACTGGTAAAAGAGACTGTCTTGTGAGATGTGCCTTTCCTTTGTTGTCATTCCAATTGTGTAAAACAAAACACACTGAGCCAGCAGATACTGACCAGTTTCCCGTCAACACTTCCCTCTCGTGACCCTAGAGGATGTATGTAACTTTGGACAATGCTAGCACACTGTGTGTTCTTTTAAAATGCTTCCCCCTTCTTTACTGGACATCAAGCACAATTTCTGTGGATTTCAACTCCTCTGTGCACACTACCTACAAGAAGGCTGCAGAGATATACATTTAGACTAATTTATCACTTCTATTTTTTTCTCAAGCAAAATAACTGTCAGAACATTGTCATGAGTGCTGAATTTTTGGCAAGGGAGTAATTGCATCAGCATACAAAGTATTAAAATACATTCATTTTGCTGTTCTTGCAATGTTACATTGGTTCTACATATTGTTAAGGAATGTCTGTTCTAGTATGGACAAAATACAAGAATTTATACTGCTTTCAATGGTATTCTGGACACAAGATGTCTGTCTGATTTTGTTTTTTGCTACATAATGGAGAATTCTATAATGAGATTTCAACTAAAGGTTAGCTGACTTTTGCTGCTAAAATATCATGGCATGTACTTGGAATCAATCATGCTAAGTACTTAGAAGTGTTTGCAGCTATGCTGAGCTTACAAAAACAAGGTGTATGACTTAGTTTTTGCCTGCAGTCTGGCACAGAATTCACTCCAAGACTTGTTTTAGTCAGGTAGCTTCACCTGTTCATCAGATAATAGAAGAAATTTAGGGTTTTCAACTTTTTCTCTGAACCCTATGCATACCTCCTAGTATAGGCTAATATTATCAGTGGTCAAAATAGACTTAGTTTGGACCACAAAACCTGAGTTTGCTGAAGAAAGGATAATATCTGATTGGGCTTATTGGCTGCTGGGCTGACAGTAGTTCTCACCATGTGGAAAGCACTTCAATGAACGGACCATTTCCAGAAACTTCACTGAAAGATTTTAAAGACATAAACTTATTCTTCTCTTCTTTTTTTCCAGGAATATAACTGTCAATGATTCAGGCTGGGGTGGGAATGTCAAATCATATGTCTAATGTCACATAGAATGGTATATGACAGAGTGCAAAAAAGGATATTCAATGAGTAAAATCAATTGCCCTAGAAATTAAAATATCTTAATAATTAGATAAGTACATCCTATACTCCCAAGGACAGATCCATAGACAGTCAAATTATAATCAGAAATGATAATGGAAATAGAACAACAGAAATTAATGAGTTAAACCAACCCAATAAATTGAGAATCACAATCCACACAGACACCAATGAATTCAAATATTCAGTCCAAGATTTCTAATCTTTGGAAAATTGATCATAAATATCATGAAAATAAAGAAGTTTGGATCTTCCTTTTCTCATGAAACTATAAAACTAACTTCTTGCTTAGTATTTCTCTAAATCACATCAGTATCAATTGATTAGAGTTTTGATAATTATAACTTTGAAGAATACAATCCCAGATAATAGTTTAGGCAGCCAGTTGGTGTTCCAAATATTTATAAATGCTCAAGGAACATACTTTGATTAAACTCTTGCATTATTTCTGCCATTTTCTTATAACAATTATAAAAATAAATAGATTTGGCCAGTTTAAGTCTTAAAAACTACTTTACTCTATGCATTTGACACATTATCAGCGCACATTGCACTGTTACACACAGCTAATAATCCATTTTACAGTCCATAGTAAGAGATTCATTTCTATTCTTTGCCTATCCACTTCTTGGATTCAATTTCTTCATTTTAGTTTTTAAATGTTCTATCCACTTTCTTTCTTTCTTATGGTTTTTCCATACATTGTGTTAAAAAAGACAGATCATAAGAATCTACTAACTGTCATGAGAGATCATACAATTTATAGGACAAACAATGGGAAGTAAAAGCATATTGTATTTATTTCCTATGATTCTTAAAAGAATGATAATGAACTTAAGCTATTTTTTACACTGTTTTATGTATCTATTACTTATTTGAAATACATTTACCATTTTGGCCTTTATAGAAATATGTTTTCACAATTCAGTTAAACAGTGACTTGACCATGTCTGCAGCTACAAAATCAGTTGAGTGCTCTCGTCTTGCTTCCTTTTGAATACCACAGACAGCTCAGAGTTTACCACTGTCTTGCTTTCAGTCTTCAAGCTGCCAAGCATGTTTTTTATGTTTTATTAAAGTGCAAGATTCTTCTGATTGTTAAATCTGCATGAGGGTAAGGTCTGAGACCAAATTTCCTGACGGGTGTCCTATGGAATATGTCACAAACGACGACAGACACAGTAATGTTCATAGCAATATGGCAGCTGCCAGAGGGAAGCAAATAATAAGCTCTAAAAATGAGAATTTTAACTTAAAAAGAAATGTATAATTCCTACAATATAAGAACCCTGCCTCACCACAGATTTTTGGAACAGTAAGTTGAGGAATATGGATTTGTTTGCCCTTGAAACTGACTCTGAATATGCCAACTTTAGAAAAAAAGACAATTTAGAAGCTTCTTTTGTTTGAGCATCTCAGCTCTGATAAGACAGAGAGCAGCATATTTTGGAGACATAGTTTGCCTTTGAACCAATTACTAATATCAATCCTGTGGGGAACTGACCTTTGCAAAGAAATTTTCAAACAACTCATAAAGGTGTCTCATAGTAATCCCTTGCCAGACAGAGTCTTAGTACAGTACAGGTTGTTTGGAATTTTCGTGTCTCACATAAAAGAATATCATGATGCTATGGATGGCTTTGCCAACTGGGGCTCATTAATTCTGATCACACTGTATTTTAAAATCCTTAAAGTCCAAAGTGACTTCAAAAAATGTAACTGGTTTCATACACAAATCTCCAATGTTGCAAAAAGTATTAAGTATTTTACCCAACTGTGTCAAATTATGTATTTTACTTGCATGACTATCATTTCAATGACTTTCATATTTTTCAGATTTTTTGAAAAGCTCTGTACAAAATCGTTCATATATATGAATTTTAATATTGTTTGTACATCTACTTAGATTTGTTAGTGCGTTTGCAACAGGGACAGTTAATAAAAACTGGAGAAAAATATTGCTTGTGTACTTAAATACCATTGCTATTTCTACTATTCATCTGAGTTTTAAGGTTTTCAAAGAGTCAGAATTAGGAAGATACATGGTAGATAGTTGGTAGATAGATAGATCCATCAGGTATAGATATCTGAGAGGGAATTATGAGGCATCCCATGACAGGGCATCTGCAAGCTGAACCAGAAAAGCCCATAGTGTCACTCAGTTAGGTGCCAAGGACCTGAGAAA
>RJWM01032383.1:0-21513 GCA_004363535.1 Dasyprocta punctata | reverse complement strand
ATTATAAGTATGTATATAATATATATTATTTCTTTCAGCTTCTCACACTAGGGAGACAATACAATGTTTGCACATGCAAGTCTGATTTATTTCACTCATGAGTATGGTCTCTAGTTGCATTCATTTACCTATAAAAGTCTTAAGTTCATCCATCTTTATGGCTGAGTAGTGCTCCATTGTATAAAAATACCATGTCTTTTTTATTCTTTCTTCGGTTGAAGGGTATTTAGATTGTTTCCAAGATCTATCTATTACAAATTGTGCTGCTATAAACATGGGTACACATATATCATGCTGGTATGATGGTTTTTTGTTTGTTTGTTTGTTTGGGGTTTTTCTGGTACCAGGGATCAAACTCATGAACTTGGCTTGCCAGGCAGGCGCTTACACCACTGAGCTAAATCCCCAGCCCGGTATAATGTTTTTAATTCTTCTGGGAAGATACCCAGCACAGGAATACCTAGGTCAAATGGGACTTCCAAAACTAGTTTCTTGAGGAATCTCCACACTGATTTCCAGAGTGATTGCACCAGTCAACATTCCTACCAACAGTGGAGAAGGGTTCCTTTTTCCTCACAGTCCTGCCAGCATTTGTTATTGGTTGATTTCTTTATAATAGCCATTCTTTCTGGGGTGAGGTGGAATCTCTGTGTTGTTTTAATTTGCATCTCTCAAATGACCAGTGATGTTGAACATTTTTTCATATATTTATTTGCTGTTCGTATTTCTTCATCTAAGAAATGTGTATTCATCTCAGATGCCCATTTTTGGATTAGGTCTTTAAATATGGGAGGTCTGATTTTTTTTTTTTTTGAGTTCTTTATGTTCTCAATAGCAATCCTTTGTCTAAAGAACAGTTGGCAAATATTTTTTCCCAGATTATGGGTTGTCTTTTCACTCTGTTGGTGGTTTCTCTTGCTGTGCAAAAGGTTTTTAATGAGATCCCAGTTGTTGATTCTTTGTGATAGTTCCTATGTGATCGGGGTTTTATTCATAAAGCCTTTGCCTACATCGATGTCTTCAAGAGTTTTACCCATTCAATCTTCCAGCAGATTTAATGTTTCTTTTTGAATATTTAGATCTCCGATCCATTCCAAATTTAGTTTAGTGCATGGTGAAAGATATGGATCCAATTTTGACCTTCAAGGGCCAAGGATTTAGCTCAATGGCTCAAGTGCTTGCCTGGTAAGTGCAAGGTCATGAGTTCGATCCCCAGTACCAAAAAAAAAAAAAAAAAAAAAAAAAAAGATCTTTGGCATGTGTACAGCCAGTTTTTCTAGCACCATTTATTAAAGAGGCTATCTTTCTTCCAGTGAATGTCTTGGGCCTCTTTCTCAAAGATAAGGTGGCTTAATTACATGATACATCTTGATTCCTTTTTTTCCCATTTTCCTCCCCTTCCCTCAACCCCCCCTTACCCTCCTTATTTACAAAAGCTTTTTTTCCATTATTTCCTTCTTTTCTCTCTTTATTTTTCTTTTCCTTTTTCCCTCCCAGTGATATATATTTCAGGGTTTTAGACCACAGGGCCCCACCAGTGTACAAGGGGTTAACTTTTATATTAATCATAACACTAGCTCCTGTACAAATAAACCCAGAATTTCAATGGCTTCATACAATAAATTTTGCTCTCATTTATGAAGCAGTGCTGGGTTACTGAGGCGCCTCCTCCACGCAGTCACTTAAGGATCCAGGATGTCCCACACGCAGCCATTTTCAATACATGGTTTCCAAAATGGCCCTGGGGGTCCTACCCATTCCAGTCAGCCCAAAGACGAGCAGGGAGTGGCTGAGCTCTGGTCTGAGGTGGGTCTGAGACAATTTCTTTTCATGTCTCATGGACCAGAGCTCAGTCACACATCCCTGTATAGAAGAAAGAGGCTGGCAGGGGTAGGCAGGGATCAGTATTTCCTGGCTAGTTGTGATGCTGCTATGCTCTGGAAGGCTGAGAAACAATGTTTTTAGCAGACAATTAGCTGATCTACAATTTAAAAAGCAAGATAAAAATGTCAGCTTGCAACTTCCTCTGCTACTCTGCAAGGGCCTTCTGTAATTACTGGCTTGGACCCACTGGCGCAGGGCAGTCTGCTGGGTCTCTGTCCTTGGCTGGAGGTGAGAGATTCCCTCACCTCATGCAGTCTGGGAAGGAGGCAGGGAAGAGGTAGGCAGGGTGGGGGGATTTTTACATAACTACTTCTACAGCCCTGCCAAGCAGCTCAGTTTGGTCAAAATACTTCTCAGACTGAGCAATTATGAACTGCTGGTTTTCGGGAATTTTTTAAACAAAGGATTTGAAAAGCTGAACTACTCTGCTGCTGGCCTCCCAGCGTGAGAGGGGGCAGCGAATGGGCGGGAGGAAGCAGGAACTGAGAACAACTGCAGCCGCAGCGGGGCACTTTCCCCACGGTTACTCTCTGCTGAGTAACGGCACCCGGCATCCAGAGACAGAGACGCAGTTTGCCCCTGCTAATGACTCCTGTGGGATGCGCACTGGCCAATACAGGGCCAGGTCCTGGAACAGCTACTCCGCGGCCACTGAAACCTGTTTTATGGAAGAAGCTGTCTGTGTTAAAAGTCAAATGCAATCAAATATGGAGGAGCCTCCGGTAGCAGATTCAACACCAACCACATCTACTCAAACTTATGCAGCCAGGGGACTCCAGGCCCTCGGATCACCCGGGACCAGGGGAAATGCATCTGCCTGCCTGCGGACTGTGGACTTGTGTGACCTAGGAGGATTACACAAACAGCTCATGTCTACTCAGACCAAAAGACCTAACTGAATCAACACATGTCCATGTGGTTCTGGTTTACACAAAAGGGCAAGGGCTGCTCACCACTCGAAGGATTTTTTTTTTTTTTTTTTGAAACTACTGAGAATTGAACTTAGAGCCTTTGCCCTGAGCCACATCCCCAACCCCTACCTTTTTTTCCTTTGAGATAGAACCTCACTAAGTTGCCCAGGCTGGGCTTGAATTCGCAATCCTCTTGCCTCAGCCTCCCAGTGTGCTGGGATTCCAGGCGTGCACCCCCATGCCTGGCTTCAAAAGAATTCTTTTGTGTAGGTCTTTTCATTAAGAACTGCTTAGGGAGCTATGGTTGTACCTCAGTGTAGAGAGCATATTAAGGGTGTGAGGCCCTGTGTTTGATCCCCAGCACCACAAAAAAACAAAACAAAAACAAAATCAAACAACCTGGTTTGTGATGCATTCAAAATATAAGCCAGCTCACACTCACTGCCAAAAGACTGTAAAGGGAGGCAAGGCACACCTGGGCCAGCACAGCCCCAAGTAGCTTCCTGGGCTCCAGGGTGGGGACAGCTCAGCTGTCACAGCCGCTAACAGGTGGTGTAAGACAATAGCTCCACTGACTCCACTTGCTTCCCACATCCCCTGGCAGCCAAGCGTCCAGCCAGACAGCAGCAGGGAGTCACACAGGCTGCCACGCCGCTCCAGGTCCCCACCAGCACCCGCAGCCCATGGAGGCCCGGCCTTTCCTCCTGCTCTTTGGCCTCTGCTCTGGTAAGTGTGGCCTCCAGACTACAGTCTTGCTTCTTTGATGGGAACACAGAATGGCAGGCTCTTGCTAGTCAGGCTACCCTGCCAGTTCTTTCCTGATGTTGGCTTGATTGGTGTTTTGTTTTGTTAGGTTTTGTTTTTTCGGTATTGGGAATCAAACTCAGTTGATTGGGTTTTTGAATGAAGATTTCTAGATTGTGTTAGTCACTCAACATGGGAGCTGCCTGGTCAAAGGCCACAAGGTAGACCTCCGGATCTGTCCATGCCTGGTGTCTGACTCAGCCACACAAACACTCTCAGGCCACTTGTGAAATCTGGACCACAGGGTGACCATGCTGGGCTTCTCTTAAACCTCAACAACCAGAGGGACAGGGCGCAGGAACTTACAATACAAATAACTGAGCTAGCAAGGCCTTTTGCTGCTCTAGGAGAGTTCAGATAATGAAGAGGATTGATTGACAGCTACAAATGTTGGAAGAGAAACCTGTTAATAGCTGTAACTAAGCTCCATAGAGATGAAATAGTTTGTAATTTTTTTTTAAACTTCTGAAGTTAAAAAATTAAAGTCCGTCTGATTGCATCCATCCCTGCCTATTTCTTTTTAAAAGGATGTTACTATATGTAGGTTTGGGTTTGAATTGAAACTATAAAACCTTGCACAGCCTTTATCCTGAACTCTACTCTGGAATGTGTCACAACGCAGCAACTGAAACATTATCCTAAATCCCAAACTTCTGGTAGAGGGAAACAGGAGATGCTTGCTGACTGCTTCATGCAAAAGTTTACTGGTGATGTCATCCCCGCTGAGAAGCAAGGTGCCCAACAACCTGTGATTTCTCTTCTCTCATACTGCTCTGACAAACACAGGCCTTCTGGGCAAGAGGGGAAGAGTTGCATTATTAAATTTTTTTTCAGTAATAAAGTTGAGGGAAATAGGCCAGACTCAGATAAGTTATATCCTGTGGATTTTGGACTCGATCCAACCAAAGCTGGTCTGGTATGCACTTGTGTGCACATGCATGTATCCATATGTGTGTTTGCGAACACCACGCTCAATGAAAATTCTTTAGTTATATGCTTCTATAAAAATACTTAAGAGGTCTCTTAGGATACCAAAGACCTCTAAAAAAATGCATGTTTAGCTATTAAAAGAAGTATGTGATATGTATTTTGATCAAGCCTTGGATTCGCTGGTATTGATTCCCATGTAAGGCTCATAGGAGTTTAGATCCAGACCAGGCAGTCCAACATACTCAGTGTTTGATTGTAAAGAACCTGATGAAAGATATGAAATGAGCTGCCCAAATCACTTCATTTAGAAATTTTGGACTGTGATCAGTTGGAGATTTGGTTTGTTACCTGCAACATGAGAAAGCCTGAAATTGCCAAAGTAGCAAGAGATACAGCACCAGGTTGAGGTAAGAATCACCTAAGGTGGCTGTTAACATTTCAAATTTCCATTTTCCCCACCCAGGTGGCTCTTTCCTACATAAAAATATGAACGGAACCAGTATGGTTCAGAAAGCACATTTTGAAATTGTGGTTGAATTCCCCTACTAAGAATGAGTTCTTCATGGGCAAAATTCTCATTCATTTCAGGTACACATTTTCCTGTGTTAGCTTAACACATGACCTTACCAGTTCTATTTCTATAGCACTTTTCATTTCAGCCTTTTCCTCTCTTCTGCCTCTGGAGTCCTAAGTACTTCACTGTATATTACTTTCCAATTTGTTCAGAGTTACTTATGTAAATGACAAATGTTAATCCCCATGAGGGTAGATAGAGATAGGATTCATGCCAAATTCACCTTCCAATATCTCAAAGCTCCTAAAACAATATTTACATACAGCAAACACTGAACAAGTATTTGATGAATGAACAATGTTACCATCTGAATAAAGATTACCAATATAATTTTGCAAAAAGGGGAAACTTTGACATGATTTATTTGTCGGTTTATTTTCACCTGGCCTTTTTATGAAAGTTATATACTATGCCTCATCCTACCCATGAAGAACTGGACCAACTCTTCAAACCATATTGGAGTTGGAAAGGAAATCATAGAATCTGCCTTCCAGTCCTGTAAATTTTTTATCCTCTTGGCCCATACCAATGAAACCAATCTAAGAAATGGAGACCTATAGCTGGGTGTGGTGGTGCACATCTGTACTTCTGGCACTCAGGTAGGCTGAGATACGAGGGTTGCAAATTCAAGTCCTGCCTGACCAAACTAACAAGACCCTGTCTTAAAAAAAAAAATGGTTGGAGATGTAGCTCAGTGGTACAGTGTTCCTGGGTTCAATCCCCTAGTACTGAAAGACAAAGAGAGAGAGAAAGGAAGGGGAAGAAAAGGAGATCTATTTGGAAACTCCTTATGGGAGGAACAAGACATCTTGTCGTTGGCTAAGTGGGACAGAAGGACATAAATGTCATTAGAATGCTGATGATTTGTTCTCCAAGTCCTCCCCTTTTCCTTAGTGGACCATAGCTTGACCAGATAGATTTATGATAGTTCTCTGCAACATACTTGTGATCATCTCCTATATTCATTGCTTTCTAGTATGTTCTTTCTATCAAACAGGAATAAACAGTCTTTAAAATCCACAACCCAGGTTAATGTCAGAACAGTCAGGGCACTGAGTGATCATCACCGGGTCTGAGTCCTCATGGTGGCACAGATGCAGCCAGAGATGGGCAAGGTGTGTAAAACAGGAGGATGGCCATGATTCAGGGGCTCAGTGGGGCACCCCCAACACTGGGTCTTTAATAACACACTCCCTCGAAGGGTTCCTGAATGAAGGTGGCTCAGGGAGGTGTCCTGTGAGAGCTCTGCATGGTTGGGCGCCTCTGGTATCCTTGGAAACTTTGTAGTTCAGAAAACTTAGGGAACCACAAATGGAAAGTTGGGAAAGGTCAGGGGTTTCCTATGTAGAGTCTGTGTTCATCAGCTTTTCATTGCTGTGTGTAAATTCCTGGGAAATGCAACTTAAAGAGGGAAAGTTTATTTTGGCTCACAGTTTTGGAAATCAGTCCATGGTAACTTGGTTCCATGGCTCCTGGGGCTGTGGTGGGGCTGAACATCTTGGCAGAGAACTTGGGGAGGAGAAAAGCAGATCATCTTCTGGTGGCAAAAGAGGACAGAGACAGGAAAAGCCCAGAGGAAGAGGAAGGGATGACATACAGTCCCCAGGGGCAGCCTCCATGATCACTCCCTTCAGCAAGGCCCCACCTCCTGTTTGGCACACATTTAGCTCTGAACTCAGTAATGGGTTAATGAAGTTAGTGTCCTCATCATCTGGTTACTTCCAAAGCCTCACCTGGGTTCACATGAGCCTTTAGAGGGGCATCTCAGACCCAAGCCATAACAGAGTCCATGAGGGTAAAAGCAAAGATATTTAAACTATGTCTAAGGCTTCAAAAATCTGACTAGAACTGATACAGTTATCTTTAAGGAGCAGTGTAATCCCACCTCTAACTAGCAGGGGAACCATGAATGCTCAACTCTGAGTCTCAGTTTTCTTCTCTGTAAAGTAGGGGCCAGATTAGTGTTGATTTCATCCAGTTGTGAGGACTGAGTAAATGTATATAAAAACACCTATAAGAGGGCTGGAGATTTAGCTCAGTGGCTCAAGCGCTTGCCTCATAAGCCTGAGGTCATGAGTTCAATTCCCAGTACTAAAAAACCCCACAATAAACAAAACAACAACAACAACAACAAAACCAAAAACAAAAAAAACCCAAAAACAAAAAAACAAAACAAAAAAAAAACACCTATAAGAGTATCTGGCACACACTCGGGAGGCTGAGGTAGGCGGAGCATTGTGAGTTCGAGGCTGGCTTGGGCTACGACGTGAGCAAGGCCAGTGCGAACTACATAGTGCAACCCTGCCTCAGAAAAAATAGGGCTAGGAGTTTGGCTCAGTGGCTTAAGTGCCTGACTGGCAGATGTGAGGCTGTGAGTTCAATCCCCGGTACCGCAAAAAAAAAAAAAAAAGAGTATCTGGTGCATACCTGTAATTCCAGCAGCCTGAGGCTGAAGAAGGAAGATCATGAGTTCCAGCCCAAAGTGGGCAATTTAGCAAAACTCTGACTCAAAATAAAAAATAACACAAAGACCCTGAGTTAAGTCCCCCATCTGTCTGTCTGTTTCTCATTCTCTCTCTCTCTCTCTCACACATACACAATACAAGTATCTGGCATGCAAGTGTGTTGTGTTGACAATTATCTTAATTGACCAATAAAAATAGAAAAAATATTATTATTTTTTACACAATATTTTGTTTATAAACTTACAAACTTAGGACCAAAGGAGAAAAATTACTGAGAAAAATGATAACCTGTCTTAGAGGTAATCAGTTAATGCTACTGGATAAAAAGGGACAGCACCTCATTCATTCAACGTTTAGAGTTTCCTTGGCGCACAGAGAAGTCACGGCCTCCGGCTGCCGCTGCAGCCTGGGGAAAGGGGAGGTCGGGTTACATGAATCAGGGCAGATGGGCCACATGTCTACTTCCTCTGATGGTGTGTGTGCTACAGCTTGAGTTACGAAAGATCCTCAGAAGGCACCTGTTGGAATTCGGGACACGTTTTCTCCAGGAATAAAGGCACACACAGTTACAGGCCACCGGAGAGCTGGTGCCACACTGGTAACAGTAGCGTTGGTGCAGGGGCACAGCTCAGAGGGACAGGAGTCCAGTCGGAGTTTTGCCTTTCCAGCCACATGACCTTCGACAAGTGGCCCACCTCCCTGAGCTGAGAGAGTCACAGGCCAGGCTGGCCAGAGAAGGCTGTACTCAGTGGAACCGCGCTTTGTCCAGAGGAGAGATACAGAAGGGTCCCTGGAGTCACCTATGTTCCAAATAGGAGCCCTGAACCCAGGTCGACAAAGTACAGGGCTTTCATTCTATTTAAACTGTTTAACTGAGACATTGATTCACCAGTGATGATTTTTTAATTTTTTTAATTTATTTTTTTGCGGCACCAGGGATTGAACTCACAACCTCACACCTGCCAGACAGGCGCTTAAGCCACTGTGTCAAACTCCTTGCCCTCCAGCAGTGATTTTTTTAAAAAATTGTGTTAAAATTACATCAAAGTTACCATTCTGAGGTATACAGTTCATAGCAATAAGTACATTTACCATGTTAAATGACTATCACCCCTACTGGATTCCAGAATTTTTTCAGTTTTTCAGAAAGGAAACTCTGAACTTATAAAGCAGTTGTTCCCCCCACCCAGTCTCTAGCAACCACTAATCCACTGATTTTTCAGTCTCTATAGATTCACTTACTCTGGAAATCTCATACGTGGAATCATAAAACATGTGCCCCTTTTTGTTTAGGTTTTTTCAATCAGCAGAATGTTTTCAAGGTTCATCCATATTGCAGCATGTGTCAGTATTTCATTCCTTTTTGTGGCCAAGTAATATTCCACTGTCTCTATATACCACTATTTGTTCATGCACTTATCTGTTGATGGACACTTATTTCTTTCCTTTGGGTGTTGCAAATATGCTGTTATTCTTCCAGGTACGCACCTAGGAGTAGGATGGCTGGGTTGCATGGTTACTCTGTTTAACTTGCAGAGAAGCACCCTTGTTACGTTCTCACCAACAACAGATCAGAGAGCTCAGTCTCTCCATCACCTCACCAGCACTTGTTACTTTGCATTTTGTTAACTATGGCCACCCCAGGGCATGCAAACCAGCACCCAATTCCGATTCTTCATGGCTTCACGAGATCCGAGGCCAGCCCATCCAAGAGTTCATCACCTTATGACCACACTTGCTTGTGTGTGTGTATGCACGCATGGATGTGCGTGAGAGAGAGAGAGTGTGTGTGTGTTTTCCTGGCAAATTTGATTCATCCAGGGCCTGTTGTAAGGAACCCACCTTTCCAAAAGCCAAGTCTCCACTGTGGCTAGGAAGGGACCAGCCACTGTGCTGGGAAAGGAATTTAAAACAGCGAAAGCTGTGCTCCTGAGCTCTGCGACAGAGGCCTTGTGTGCCTTCCCTAAGCTGATCCCACCTCAGTTCCTCGTGTGAGGGAGTACAGAGTGGGGCACAGAATCTGACAGAGGATGTGTCACTTGCTGTCCAGCTGGCCTGGTCCTGGGCTCCGAACACGAGACCCGTCTGGTGGCAAAGCTATTCAGCAACTACAGCAGCGTGGTACGGCCGGTGGAGGACCATCGCAACGTTGTGGAGGTCACTGTGGGCCTGCAGCTCATCCAGCTCATCAACGTGGTGAGCAGCACTTGGGGACCCCCTGACACTCAGCCCTCACCCCCACCACACTCCCCTTGGGCTCTCTTCTCCACCTCCTGAACATGCACTCTTCTCTTTTTTCAGGATGAAGTAAATCAAATTGTGACAACCAATGTTCGTCTGAAACAGGTAATTCAACTAGATGCTGTAACTGCCTTTTTTTTTTTCATACTAGTGATCAAAACCAGGGCCCTTGCACTGAGCTATATCCCTGCCCTCTTTTAAAAATACTTATTTTCTGAGGTAGGCAGAGTGTTGTGAGTTCAAGGCCGGCTTGGGCTACAGCATGAGCGCAAGGCCTGCCTGAGCTACATAGTGCGACCCTGCCTCAAAAAAACCAGGGCCGGGAGTTTGGCTCAGCAGCTTCAGCGCCTGTCTGGCAGGTGCGAGCCTGTGAGTTTGATCCCCGGTGCCGCAAAAAAAAAAAAAAAACAACTTATTTTGAGACAGGTTCTAAGTCACCCAGCGTGGGCTCAAACTTGCAGTCCTCCTGCTTCATCGTCCCGGAGTGCTGGGATTACAGCACGGGCCAGCACACTCAGCTCATGCTGTTTATTTTCACCCTGAAATTAAACCTGGGCTCAGAGGAAATCATGCAAATAACAAGGATATATACCAAAATGTTGACAGCAGATACTGTATTTAGGGGTACAGATGCTGTTTGTTTCTGGGTTTTACTTTGGAATTTTCCTGTGAGTATTATTCCGCTAGGGCTGCCATAACAAAGTACCACAAACCAGGAGGTTTAAACAACAGAGAGTTATCATCTCATGGTTCTGGAAGCTGGAACTCCAAAGCCAAGGCGCTGGCAGTGTCAGCTCCTTCTGAGGGCTGTGAGGGCGTGGTCTGTTCCAGAACTTTCTCCTTGGCTTGTGGATGGCCGTCCTCATGTTCCCATGGCATTCTCCTTGTGTGAGAAGTATCCACATGTCTGAATGCTCCCTTCTCCAAGGATACCTATGGATTAGGACCTACCTTACTGACTTCATTTTAACTTAATTCCTCTGTAAAGATCTTTTCTCCAAGAAAGGTCACATTCTGAGGTACTGGGACCAGCACTTCAACATACAAATTTTAGGGGACCACTACTCAATCCATATTTTTTTCCAAATTTACTACAATAGGCATGTATTCTTTTTATAATAAATGAAAATATGTAATTTTTTAAATGATATTGCTGCTTGAGGAAAATGTTCATACTAGGGTCATCATCCTCCTTCCCTGAGGCTGGCAGAGTGGCCTGGTGGATCTGCCCCCTCCCAGTTGTGTGACCCAGTGGTTCCTTTGTTTCATCTGTAAAATGGAGTCACTAATCCCTCATCCTATGGGATTGCTGTGAGGACTGAGGGACTCAAGAGCTTAGAACAATATCTGCATGAAGACCGCTGTTTGCTATTACTGTTTACTAAAGTGAAGGCTGAATTCTGAGCCAAATCTGTTTTAGCCAAGCACCATTTCTGACACTATCTGATTTAACCAGGCCCATCAGGGCTCTTGAACACCATAGATTTTTTTTTTTAAAAAGTGCTTTTGCCTTTTTAATTGGCGAAGTGTCTTCATTTCTAGCAATGGGTGGATTACAACCTAAAATGGAATCCAGATGACTATGGCGGTGTGAAAAAAATCCACGTCCCCTCAGAAAAGATCTGGCGGCCCGACTTTGTTCTGTACAACAAGTAAGCAAAGGGGACAGACAGGGAGCGACCTGCCGAGGGCACTCAGTGAGGGGTGGTGCTGTTAACATTAAATAACCCGTAAAACCCAGAACCACGCTGACAGGCTAGGGGGCCATATGGTGCCTTGTGTTATGAATAGAAACAATTATTGAGCCAAATGGAATCAGGGCTGTGGGTGGGGGACATTTGATCTCGAGAGCTCCAGAGGGATGTGTGGCATTAGCCGAGGCGCCCAAACTTCCTATCCCCGGGTCCTTGGAATCAAATGTCCTCGCCACTTAACAGGTCTGCCCTTGGGAGGAGGGTGCTACTCATCACATCCTGAATGCCACCCCGACACTGATGGCCTCAGATGCCTCTGTCGCCCAGCTCTGGGCCCCGTGACAGACTGCATGTTGTGAAATTATAATGTGATTCAAGACACTCTGGTTTAATGACACGTTCATTATCATATGCCCTTCACTTGTCAGGGAATGTTCATTTCAGATCGCATCCTTCCCAGGCAGGAGTGGTCGTCGACAGCCCAGAGGATTTATGGTCTGACATCACACAGCATGTCGGGGAGTGAGCTGTACCTCCTAGCAACTGGGGGTGGGGCAGCAGATGGAAACAAAATGCTGGATGGTGGCCTCCCTAGCTTTTTTTTTTTTTTTTTTTTTTTTTGGTGCTGGGGATTGAACCCAGGGCCTTGTACATGGAAGGCAAGAGCTCTACCACTGAGCCACATCCCCAGCCCCCAGCTTTGATTTTCTACCATATATTCCCCAGTTTAGACTCCCAGGATTCAAACTTGAGTCAAATTACCCAATCAGTGGTATACTTTTCTGGGCAATGATGTTGATAGAGCAGAGTGTCTGCCTTACACTCCTCTTTCAATAAGAAACTAGGAGCAAGGAATTGAAGTCCTCTGGTCCCTGTGACTGGCTCACTCAGGAATACCTCGGTGGGGAGGGAACCCCTCTTTTCCTGCTCACAGGGAGAGACTTAGACCATCCTATGGCATAGTAACCCAAGTGTTGTAATCTCTTTTTTAATCTTTCTCACAATTTGGAAAGTCATATTTGTAATTCCATTGAAACATTATTGGAATCTGGGTAAGTTAATTTTAATCTATCACCTCCAATGCAACCCACAGTGAGAGTAAAGACACCAAGACATATTCAAAGTTAAGGGCAGCCAAGGGGTCCTAAATCCAATCCAAATGAGGATATACAGACAAAGGCCTTGATCCAAGGCCTCTCCCAAAATTTAGTATCTTGTGAAGAAGGGAGTGGTCTGGGGATGTGACGGAAGATGGTGGTAACTATGTGAGTAACTTGAGCTGGCTATTTAGGTGAGAAAAAAAAAAAGCATCTTTGCAAAATGCAGGGAGAATGACATGCAAAATATCAGTCTGCATAATTGTTTTAGGAGGCTGTTGCTTCAGTTTCTGATATGTAAACTTTTGTGCCCTGGGGAGTTATAGCCTCTTACTTTGAGGTTTCTATCCAGCTGACATTCCTGGAGCTGAGTGGCTCTGCTGTCCTGCTGCACTTTAATCTTTTATAGGGAGCACTATGCAAGGAAACAGGAAACTGTCAGGTTGACCTCTGGGATTACATACTAGTTAGCCAGCGAGCCTTACTTGCATCACTGAGAGCCAACTGAGGGGAAAAGAGAATAGCATAGCCTGCTCTGTACGTATTAGTATATAGAAATAAGACTCCATTTAACTAATGTTGCAGCAATTGTTCTGCATTCAAGGCGAGTCACTTAAATTGTCTCCTACATTACGGCCTTTTGCTCTTTTGGGCTCTGGTGAGCATCCAGTGCCTGTAATATTCCAGACAAAGAACCTCGCTTCAGTCCCAAGAAAAAATCGAGAGGAAGAAAATCTCCTGATTTATGATAGGAGGGGCCAAAAATGCCATTTTGTCCCTGAAATCCCACAGAGGAAATCCCTGCCTACAGATTCAATGCATATTCAATTTTTTTTTCTTTTGTGGTGCTGGAACAGAACCCAGAGCCTGTTGTGCACCAGGCAAGCACCAGGCCACCATCAAGCTGCAGTCCCAGCCCTCAATATCTATCTTACCTGTTGTACTGCTCTTTGCAAAGTCCCTGGAACACAGGTTGTTTGCAGGAGAGTAAACTGTCCACTGAATAAAGTCTGCAGAAGCAGCTCATTAGTACTTTCTAAAAAATTGAGATATTATTGCCAGCACTGGAAAATCAGGAAATAGCACATTAAAATCTGGACTCTTAGCCTCTTCAGAAAGTCCAACCCTCAAAAATTTGGAAATTTTCAGGCTGGGGATGTGGCTCAGTGATACAGCACTTGCCTTGAATGTGCAAGGTTCTAGGTTTGATCTCCAGCATTTGCCCTCCCCCCACCCTGGATATATTTAAGTGAAGAAATCTTGATTTCTAACCCTTGAGCAAGAATCCAAGTACCTGGGCAGTGGGCCTTCCTCCCACACGGGCAGCACAGGCAGCTGGCATGGTAGCTCCTGTCTGTTTCCCAATCTCACCTGCATGCATTCCTCACCTGCCTAGCCCTCAGTTTGAGACCCCACACCCACTGAGTTCTAAATTGTTCTTTAAAAGGTAAAAAGACCCCTTCCATAATCCGCTTATCACAGTAATGAACCACTGAAGGTGTTTTGCTGCATCCAGTGTAGCTCTCAAAATTCCTGGAGGGAAGGATCACAAGAGGATGGAAAAATAAAGAAGAGATGAAAACTGAGATTGGGTGGAGCCTTCTGTCCTGACATGAGGAAAGGTGGAGCCTTCTGTCCTGGTGTTAGGAAAGGAGCTGCTCAACCACTGCAGGGCATTTATTTTTACACTGGGGAGGGTGATGTCAATTTCAACCCCTCTGTTGTGCAGCTTTGTATGGCTGCCTGAGCACCTCATGTTCTTGGAGCTGGAACAGCTTGTTTACTTGGCTCACTTCCAGCTTTAGTGTCCTCAGGGCTGGCCTTGCTTTACCCCACACAAGCCATTGATCTCCAGCTTCAGCTGCTCCCCACAGTGTTTTTATTTCAAAATTCTGGATTTTTCCAGCTAACTCTCAAAAGTATGTTGGGAAAAGGTGACATTACAAATTACCACTAGGGGACTGGGATTTAGCTCAGTGGTGTAGCACCTGCCTGGCAAGTGTGAGGTCCTGAGTTCGATTTCCAGTACCCCCCACCAAACATGGTATACAAATAGTGGACCCTAGTTACCTGCTATTTCATGAAATGTGTAGTGTCCCACTTTCCTTCCCAGATGCTCGGACCTGGGGCTTAGACAACACTCAGGAGTCTCTATCTTTCACCAGCACCCCAGCAATTCTTAGTACCAGGCAAATTTGGGAAACATTGCCTGAGATTCAAGGACACTATCCAAAAGAAAGCTTCTACAAGTAGCACCTGAATAATTAACAGCTGTCTTGTTAACACCTCCACAGAGAGGGAAGGCTCCTCAGGCACTTGGAGCCATTTTCCTCTCTTACCTTGTTTGTAGTGCAGATGGTGACTTCGCCATTGTCAAGTTCACTAAAGTACTCCTGGACCACACAGGCCACATCACGTGGACACCTCCAGCCATCTTTAAAAGCTACTGTGAGATCATTGTCACCCACTTTCCCTTTGATGAGCAGAACTGCAGCATGAAGCTGGGCACGTGGACCTATGATGGCTCTGTGGTGGTCATCAACCCGGTGAGCTGAGCTGCTTTCAGGGAATGTGTTATTTGGGAATCCAGTTCTGTCACTGGATAACCTTCAGCTCTCAGTATGTTAGAATTTGGGAATCACCTAGTTTGATGGTTCTCAATGTGTGGGGAAGGTTCTCTATGTGGTGCACATGACAACTGGGAACTTAAATGAATTTTCTATGCTCAGCACTGTCTCAAGAATTCTGATTTGATCCATCTGGGGGAGGGCTAGGGCACTAATATATTTTAATGCTAGAAGGTGACTCAAATATGGAGCCAAAATGAAGACTCTCAGTAGTCCAAACCCCTTTGTGTTATACAAAAGGAACCTAAGACCCCCAAATTAGTAGTGGCCCAGGGTCCCTTCCAGTATGTGAGGCTCTGGAGTCTTGCTGCTGATTATAAAACCCTGCCCTCCTCAAGGTAACTCAGCTGGGATTTCCCAACTTCATTTCATTCTCAGGAAAGCGACCAGCCAGACCTGAGCAACTTCATGGAGAGCGGGGAATGGGTGATCAAGGAAGCCCGGGGCTGGAAGCACTGGGTGTTCTATTCCTGCTGCCCCAACACCCCTTACCTGGACATCACCTACCACTTTGTCATGCAGCGCCTGCCCCTCTACTTCATTGTCAATGTCATCATTCCCTGCCTGCTCTTCTCCTTCTTAACCAGTCTGGTGTTCTACCTGCCCACAGACTCAGGTGGGTGCAACTGTCATGTCTGCTGCTATTTTAGGGTGAGCCAGAAATAACTGTGTGCTAATAACCAGAGGCACGTGGACCCCGTCATCATCACAGGGAGGACGCACACCCTGAGTGGCTGTGTGTGGGGGTGCAGCACACAGCTGAACAGAGACTCAGAGAAGACCCTGAAGATGCACACCCCTAGTTCAGTCCAGTTCAAAGCAATTAACCACCAGCACCTACTTGCTCAGTACCAACTGTGTGCCCAGAGATGTGCTGCGTGAGTCACATGAGCAGATTCTCTTCGTGTGCCTTCCCCCATGATTTCACGTTGTGTACATCCGGGTCTTGCTCCTTTACTCACTGTCTGCTACTTGAAAAGAGCTTCTGCTATCTGTTTTCCAGATGGCAGTGTCTGTACCCATGAGACCATGCATCCCAAGTGGCAGTTCTTCCTCACATGTTAGCCTGGACAACTTACTTACCTCTTACTGAGGAATCACACCGGTGGTATAATTGCATCAAACATCAACGATCTAGCAGAGAAAGGAGGAAGGGAACCCATATGCCTGCCAGCAGGTCCCTCCTCATAGACAGTTTATGGCAGCCATGTAGAGAAAAAAGAAGGTGCCAACAGCCTGCAAATTCATGACAGATAGAAATTTTATCAAAATGATGTTAAAAAGCCACCAGAGTTTATAACCAGCTTTCCAACAAGGAAAAAAATTACTCCATCATTCAAAAAATGTGTGTTGAGCAAGTGTTCTGTGGCAGGAAAACGGCAGCAAATATGGCAAAGAGCATGCTCGAGGGCTTCCCACCCTCCAGGTCAGAACTGACAATTTTTTGTTTGCATGCACTGTGTATTCTGCGTCACTCGCGGTATCTGGGGGGGGCTGGTCCTGGGACCTCTCTGGATACCACAATCTACATGTGCTTAAATCCCTTATATCAAATAGTGTAGTATTTACACATTGCCCATGCTGATCCTCTCATGTGCTTTAAATCATCTCTAGATCACATATAGTACTTAACACAATGTAAATACTACGTGGATAGTTATTATACTGTATTGTTTAGGGCACAAGTGCTACAGTGAGCTGTTTGTTACTGAAAGCTCTAAAGGGTTCGCCATCATTGGTTTAGGGAATAATGCCAATAAAATGTTTGCATGTGTTCAGTACAGGTATAATTTTATTTTTTCAAATATTTTCCATCCAAAGTTAGTTGAATTCTTGGATACAGAACGTACAGATACAGAGGGCCAACTGGACTTTAGTCTGGCATCTGGCTGCATCCAGAATGGGGAAAGCTCCACTCCAGAAAGTAGGACAACATGAGGCTTCCCAGGAACACTAGTGACTGGACCAAGGATGGTGACTTCCCAGGGTTCTCTGCTGCATCCTAAGTAGTCACACTCCAGACGGACACCCCAGTACCCTTCGGCCCCAACTTCCCTGCAGCTGTGCTTGCCCAGCCAGGACTCCTGAGAGTCAGGGTCTGAAGAAAAAGGGGTGGCAAGGTTTCCTGGTCCCTTAATATGAAAACAAAACAAAGTAAGGAATAAGTGAGAAGACAGACTTCCTTCTAGATAAAAGTGGAAAAGGAGCAGAGTGATCAGAAGATTATTCAGGATGCCAAGGGGCAACCTCTTTGCCCCCCAGATTTTGTCCTTTGTCTTGGTCCTGCAGTTTGTATCCATAATGAGAGAAATACATGGATACTTCCAGGATGCCCATCCTCCTGCTGCAGAACAAGTGGACCAGAAAGGTCTGGCTTCCAACCCACAACTCCACTCGGTTCCACCAAAAAGCAAAATTCTAGGCCATGAGATGAAGTAGCTAGCAGTCTCCAACAGAGATGCTCATCACTGCCGTTGTGAGTAAAGGTGCTGAGGTCATGCAGGAAATTCTGCAGAAAACGTCCTCAGGGTAATATTTTGAGAACATGACAGTCATGGTTTCTGTGGTAAATGGGTTTGAAGGGCTGCTCTAATAAAGTAGCACAGATTGGGAGGCTTAAAGAAATTTATTTATTTATTTATCTATTTATTTATTTTTGGTACCGGGGATCAAACTCACGACCTCATGCTTGCCAGGCAGGCACTTGTGCCACTAAACTAAATCCCTGGCCAATACGTTTATTTTCTCATACTTCCTGGAGGCTGGAAGCTGAGATCAAGGTGGCAACACGGCTGGTTTCTTCTAGCCTTGGCTTGCAGGTGACCACCTTCTCCCTGTGTCCTTGCATGGTCTTTCCCATGCATGTCTGGGTCCCCATTTCTTCTTACGGGGATACCAGTCATCTTGGATGATGTACCCTCAACTGACCTTGTTTTACCTTGACAACATCTTTACAGGCTCTGTCTACAACTACTGTCACATGCTGAGGCCCTAGGGCTTCAACACTTAAATGGGTGGGCTGTTGCGTTTCTTCTTTTCATCTCTCTAGGGGAGAAGATGACACTGAGCATCTCTGTCTTACTGTCCTTGACTGTGTTCCTTCTGGTCATTGTGGAGCTGATCCCTTCCACCTCCAGCGCTGTGCCCTTGATTGGGAAATACATGCTGTTCACCATGGTGTTCGTCATAGCGTCCATCATCATCACCGTCATTGTCATCAACACCCATCACCGCTCCCCCAGCACCCATGTCATGCCCGAGTGGGTGCGGAAGGTGAGTGCCGACCTCACACAGTGAGGACCCCCGGGTCTCCCCTTCCACACAGTGGTGGAGCTCCAGCTGACACTGGGGCGTGCTGAGGAATTAAAAGTCCTCCCTGGGCCTCCGAGGAGTTGGGGAAGGAGGTTTCCTTGGCTTCTTTCCAGGGATAACTACATAGCCTTCGCAGGAAGAGAGAAGGAAACAGGATTAACAAAGCCCATCCCAAATTCTAGCTTGAAGAATATCTTCGGAGATGAATAAATCCCTTTTTATGCTGTGACGTTGTTAAGATTTCTGGGTTTCTTCCAATTTGTGGGGAGACTGGCTTATTTTTTTTTTTTTTTTTTTTTGCTGGCATCAGCTGGGAACAGAATAAAGGCTGGAGATGGAGGAGGGAGCACAGAATGTCAGAAAGTGAATTTCAGTGAGGAATTTGGCCTCAGATATTTACATTGTTGAATTTCAAAAAGAGTTAACATTTCAAATACATCCCCCTTTCCCTCCTTTTTTTCTTCTTGTGGTGGTGCTGGGGATCAAGAGATAAAACCTGGGGCCTCACACAGGGCAGGCAAACACTAAACTGCTGCTGGCAATGTCTTCTTTCTCGTGATTAACTCCCCATTTCTCTAAGGACTGTTAGATGACTCCTGGAAATACCTTTACTGCATTTTCTTCAGGCACGAGGAACAGAGGAGGACAGTGTAGGTATTTTGTGACTGTATTTGAGGCAGAGGGGTCCTTTTTTTAATCACATATTCCAGAGAACGCATTGCTAGGACCTTTCCGTGATGTCTTGTGAAGTCGCTGGCTGTGTACGCGCTCCCTCTGGTGGTGAAAAGCCCACATTACAGACTCATCACCTGCCCGCGGTAACGTGCCACAGGGTGTGTATGAAGCAATCTGAGAACAGCTGGTGCAGTTCTTTTCTTTTAAGGACAAGGAGGCTGAGGCCTAGAGACGCGGACTGACTTGCCCAACATCACATTGATAATCAAAGACAGTCTGATGCTTGTCTATGGTGCTGATAATTCTCATTCATGGATTTTTGTTGTTGTTGTTTTGGTTAGGTTTTTATTGACACCATCCCAAATATAATGTTTTTCTCCACGATGAAAAGACCATCCAGAGACAAACAAGAAAAAAAGATTTTCACAGAAGACATTGATATTTCTGACATTTCTGGGAAGCCAGGACCTCCTCCCATGGGGTTCCACTCCCCGCTGATCAAACACCCCGAGGTGAAAAGTGCCATTGAAGGTGTCAAATACATCGCAGAGACCATGAAGTCAGACCAGGAGTCCAATAACGTAAGCACTGTGGCTCAAAACTGCACTTCTGGGTTTCAGTCATCAAACACATGAGCCTGGATGGGAGGGTTTGGCTTGTCAGGTAGTTTAGCTTTCAGGACCCAGCTGCTGACCTTATGTGTGCCTTAGTGACCACCTCTAGGCCACCCGTGCAACTCACCATGATGGGAATAATTATCCTAAAAACTAAGATCACAGTTGAAGGGACACAGAGCATGCATAGCATGAGCACCATAATCCGATGACCACCTCTGGGAACTGTGTCTAATACTCTTCCCTCCACCAGGCGGCTGAGGAGTGGAAGTATGTGGCGATGGTGATGGACCACATTCTCCTCGGAGTCTTCATGCTAGTCTGTCTCATCGGAACCCTGGCTGTGTTTGCAGGCCGCCTCATCGAATTAAATCAGCAAGGATGAGCAGGTGACCCAGGACCAGCCACAGCAGACAAAGGCGGGAAGACAGGAGGATCTGCCTGCTGTGATACACTCTCCTTTACCAGACTCCATTTTCTGTACTTTTGATGAATGATGATGATCTCTGTTTCCCTAATGTTATAGCCTTGGAATGTTTCCCTCTTTGCTTTTTCCTTCCACTCTGCTGTGTCTCCCTGGAGAGTGAACCCCTTTTAGTAACTAAAACTGAATTTTTAAAAGAGATGTTTTCTTTCAAGTGGCTCTGGGACAGTTCTGCCCAGATAACCCAGGCTTCCTTTTGCACTGTCAATTGCTAATCGCTGAAGCAGTGTCCTTTGCTGAATAGTCTGTTTGGTACCTACTAGGAAAGCCCACCTACAGCCCCAAAAAGGTAAAGCATTTGCTTTGGGGAGAGAAGAAACAGTAAAAAGGAAGTAAAGTAACTTCAGAATGGCCACCAAATACAGACAGCATCAGAAGCTCATTCTTAAAGGAAGTCTCTAGAACTGGGAGGTAGGGAAAGTTTTCTCAGGTTTTTTGTTTGTTTGTTTGTTTTTGTTTGTTTAGGGTTTTCTTTTCTTTCTTTCTTTCTTTCTTTCTTTCTTTTTTTTTTTTTGAGGGGATGCTAAGGATTGAATCCAGGGCCTTATGAGGGCTAAGTATGCACCTCTAAGAGGGCATCTGAGTTTGATTCTCAGGGTTTGAAGGAAACAGGTTGTAACCTTAGTGTGAGCATCAGGCACTAAGGGAATCAGCTCACCTATATGGTTGCATTTCATCCCATCCCATAATGTCCCGAGTTTATGAATAAGGAAACTGAATTCCAGGGAGGTTAAGTTCTTTGGTCAAGCTGGAAGTGGAAGAACTGGGCTTTGGAACCAGACCTTGAGATTCCAACCGACTCTGGCTGAGCCAATCATCTCACTTGTTCCCTGGCCCCCCCAGCTTAAAGGAGACCACTCCGTGTCTCTGGCCGGTGCTTCAGAGAGCCTCAGTCTTGGAGTCCACCATCATCCTCCCTCCTAATTCCGCCTCCTGCCTTTTGCTCTCAGTCCTTCCACCAATCATGTTTGGGGTTCAAGTCCAACAAACAAAATCAGAAATACACACACATATCATCACCATTTCTAAAATTCTGAAGGAATAAGAGAGGAAATTATTTTTTTTCTCCATAGTAAACCTTAACCTTCAACACAGTTTAGCCCAGAATGAGAAACTGTGGCTAGGGCTCAGAAACACCTTCAAATTACCAGCAAACACCTAACCTGGGTCAGCTCCAGGGCACAGCAGTGGGAGGGGCCGC
>RJWM01032382.1:5000-21527 GCA_004363535.1 Dasyprocta punctata | reverse complement strand
CATATATTAGTGTAATTAGTTGATGGAATAACTGGTTAAGTAGAAAATGTGAACTACTTCCTAAAGGGTAGGAACCTTTGCTTATGTGATGGAGAATATGAAGCTAGGTAATCTGATTGCATGCAGTTCCAACTATATGTCTGGTCAAAAGTTCTTTTTTTTAAATAATAAGCTCCTCAACTATATCTATGTGTTACCTTGGGCATCCAGTGTTTTTATTGGGTTTTTTTTTTTTTTTTTTTTTTTTCCGTTCTTGGTACCAAGGATTGAACTCACAGCCTTGCACTTGCCAGGCAGGCACTTGTGCTGCTGAGCTAAATCCCTAGCCTTGTGAGTTAACTTGGAAAGTCACTTAGCTGTCACTTATTGACCACCTACTCCACACAGGTAACTGAGCCAGGTGCTAGGAATCAAGTCACTTAGAGTTTCATGGTAGCAATAACCTGCTCATTTCAAACAGGCCCAAATTTAATATTAGAAGCCGGGCGTGGTGACGCATGCCTTTAATCCCAGCACTCCGGAGGCTGAGGTAGGTGGAGCGTTGTGAGTTCGAAGCCGGCTTGGGCTACAGCGTGAGCACAGGGCCGACCTGAGCAACATAGTACGACCCTGCCTCAAAAGACTAGGGCTGGGAGTTTGGCTCAGTGGCTTAAGTGCCTGTCTGGCAGGTACAAAGTTGTAAGTTTGATCCCGGGTGCCACCAAAAGCAAATTAATATTAGAAGTAGCATTATAATTTTGCCTTAGTGTTTAAATCTACCCTTTATGTTATTTTGTATACCTGTGTATGGTATAAACACCTTATAGCTTTTCCTTCTCATGTGTAAGAGTTTTTGAG
This sequence comes from Dasyprocta punctata, assembly GCA_004363535.1. NCBI lineage: Eukaryota > Metazoa > Chordata > Mammalia > Rodentia > Dasyproctidae > Dasyprocta > Dasyprocta punctata. The sequence continues at coordinate 20,690 of RJWM01032382.1, read as the reverse complement.
TGATTGGTCAAGGGCAGGTATGGATGGTGGAAAAGCCAGCATAAAAATGGGCAGTGTCTCCACATGCCACCATTTTCTGTTTGCATTGACATCATTTTGACAGTTTAGCACCTTATTTTATTGGCCTGGGGTAGGGAGCAAATTTTCTGATTAGGAATTTTCAGAGACCAACTTACAAGAGGAAGAAGTAAAGTTTGCATTCCTGCATATATTTAAATATGACAGGTGAGAAGCAAAGCAGGTGTGCAGAACCCCTCACCGAGGTGGTGATCCCCAGCTCTTTGATGTCCTCTGGTTGTAAGGCCCTTGAGACTTCTGTGGGAGCCAGATTCAGTTGACTTTGCATGGCTTGCCCATCCTTTCTGCTGTTGAAAATAAAGGAAGAGGTCCCTGCTCCTTCTTGTCTCCTTCCTTTATTGTACGGTTTGCTTTGTTTGTTTGATTTTAAAACTGCCATTATGTGAAAGTGTTGCAAGTATAAATAATTGAGAAGATAACTCTGTGGGGAAACCACTTTTGCTGCCTCTGTGCAAAGGCAGCTCATTACGGCTCTGAGCTGCAGCATTCCATAAGAGCAATTATGCAGCATCAGTGTGTCGTGGATATTAACCAAGGGGAGTAGATAAGAGACAGGAAAATAATTTTGTAACTTATTTAATTAAATTTATTTGGTTTTTCAAATAGTTCCTCTCCTGTGTAATTTACCCAACCACTCCACGGTTGCTGTGGTCTGTGCAGGACTGTTGTTCACCACTTGCTTTTTGGCATTCCTCCTTGGTTTTGTATGGACCTAAAATGCATTTATGTTGGGGTTTAATTTCCACCCAAGGAGAGGTTGCCCATGAAAATGGAAACGTAATTTGGTCATGAGGTTTTGTCCCCCACCCCTTTCCAGGGCTTCAATAGTCAGTTAATATATGTTAATACAGCAAAGTGAATAAAAGGTTAAATAAGTGGGTCAGGCTCAGAACGAGTTCTGTACTGCTCACTTCTGCTTAAACGGAAGGAAAAGCCCATAATGGCGCTTGCCTGACTTTCACTCCCATCATTTTAAGAATTGCTTTGCCAATCCTTCACAGCAAATAGTAATTTTAAGTGGACCAAAACAGAGCTCGGGGTATTTGCACTCCATGGTAATGATAGAGTAGCTGTGCTCCCTGGAGTCAACAAGCCCAACAATTGAGTCATTTTTGCCTCCTGTGAGTGAATCACTGCTGTTAGCCTGAATGACAGGATTGCTTATAGAACCAGAGCCCTTCACCAGGCTGACCTCGTCCCGGGACATAGAAGTTCAGAGGGCAGGCAGGTGGTGTTTAACACAGTTATAAGTAAAAGCTGATTTTGTACTTGTAGGCTCTGTAAACAAGAAAGTGAAATTGATTGAGGGGCGGAGAAGGTTGAGAAGCATTTATGTACATTCTGCAAACCAGTGCTTCCTCATTTCCTGCCTCTTTCCCCTTCTTGTTTCTCTTTCCCCTGAACATTTCCCCACATTGCCACCCACCTCCTGACATCCTCCCCATGAATGCCCAGCGCATGTACCAGACATGCTACAGTCAGGTGGCCCGAGCCCAAATACAGCCCTGTTTAAAGAGTCAGATGGCACTGAAAAAAAGGTACTACCTGTATCTTATACTTCGGATTGTGCCTTAGTTTCTAACTGTTCTTTTGAAGCAAAAATTTAAACATAACAAAATACCTAATGATAGTGTTCTTTAAAAAAAAAAAATCAATGAATAGGAAAAGACAAAGTAGGAAAAGGTTAGAGAAACATCTTAGCCTGAAATCACCTCCTAATGATCAATTATCTTTCACATAGAAAAGTTCTACAGAACCTTTCCAGTCAGCATGTTTGGGGGATCAAGGCTCTATGGAAATAACTATGTTTTATTAAAAAATCGGGGCAGGAGTGGCGCTATGAACAGGTTAGATATAAAACAAGAGCCCTACAAGTGGTCCTGTGTATGAGTCTGACTTGGGGAAATAGAAAGATGGAAACCCTATTTTTAAGTTGATAAGTGATTTTAAAATACATTTTTTGCTAAAAATTGAATGACAAGTGCCCCTCAAAATGTTAATAACTCGTTAGAATTGATTTGAACCATAATCTTCTTTTATCAATTCATATTTATCAGGCTATTAAAGGCTGTGACAATCTATAGCAAAGAAAGTGACTTCACTTTGTTACCTGATCATTTATTACACATTTATTTAACCTCACACTTCTATTTGGAGACGCATCTACTGATACTAAAAGTCCTTCCAAGTATATTTGGGAGGTGGAGACCCTTAGGAAAGTATGAAGAAAAAAATACTTTATGTAAGTTTTCTGTTCTCTTTTCATTTCTCCATCTTTCAAATCTTCTTCACTTCCTATTCTGTATTCCTCTCCCCCAACACACACATACCACGAAACCCCCCATAAACCTCATTAGTTTCAATTCTCATTACTCTCAGTCTGTCCTCTCCATCTGAGACAGATATACTCCTCATACCCCAGTCTGGTTACATCTCCTACTGTGCACATCACTTCCTAGGTTACAGAAGAAGCCAGAGACCCACTTTTTGCCAGGCCAAGTCCTTCCCCTCCTGCACACCTGCAGTGAGATTTGCCTGCCCTCCCTGATGCCCAGATGGACACACACCTTCACTGCCCTCTAATCTCCAGTTGTTTTTGAGTATAAAGATAACTCAACCTGACCTAGGAAGCCAAAGTTGTTTCCCCTCTTAGTTCTGCCCCGTTTTAGGGAATCAGGGATTCAACCATGCCACTTCTAAAATAAAGAAAAGCAGTTCCCTAACGTATCTTTTATTCTCAATGCTAAATTGTTTCCAAGGTGAAAGAGCACTGTTTTCATTCACCCATTAAGTTATTCATGCATCAAACATTTTATTGAGGATGTTTTATATGAGTGACACAATGTCATTAACAAAGAATTAAACATACTCTCTAAAATTAACTAGAGGAACAATCAGACAAGTAAATTGTGATCCTGGTGTTGAATAAATGCTGTAATGGGTATGTTAACTGGGTGCTGCTGACAGAGGAAGTACTTCTTAATCAGACTATGGACCAATAAAATTATCTCAAAGAGAGATTCTCAGAAAAAAATAGTGTGTTGACCAAATAGCCATTCTAAACAGAGAGAATAGTGTGCCCTGATTGGTTAGCACATTAACTTTAAAACCTGTTAATTGCCTTTGTTTTATTTGTGCATTACCTGACTCTAAAAAATATGTGGCAGTTGAACCAGTTATGGAGTACTAAAGTAAATTATTTTTTGATAGATGATGATATTATTTATACTGTGAAAATAGAAATAATTCAAATGGGGCCAGTGCTATTTCTAAAAGTTAAGTTAAACCACTTTATGAAATTCTGATACATGTGAAATTTGAATATTCTCTAAAAAAATTCTTTCAAATTGCAGTACAATGTCTTTGCGTCTTAGTATAATCTGGAGGCTATAGCTTTGTATGGAATGTCACAATCAAAGGTTGATGTCTTCATTTCTCTGTAAATTAGGGCGGTATGGAGGAACCACTAGCTAACTCTCTAAAGCTAAAATATTTAAGGACTAAAGCAGATGTGGCATAACTGCTGGTTTGCTAGGTCTCTTGTGGTTTATAAAGATATATTTTATCTCTTTTATGATTGCAGGATGATGCTAAAAATTTTGTGGGTAATAATACCGTCACATTGGTAAGATTGCATATAGCATCTCTGGACAAGATACAGAATTCTACCTGGCTGTTATTAAGAAAAAGCAGTCAGGAAGTTATATTCAGAATTTGGCTTTTGATGTTTGAACATCAGAAATGTGAGGACATTAAGTCGTGTTTATGAATAGAATATTTTTGCTTCCTGATAGAATGTGCTTTATAATAATTTTAAAGATTGTTTTTAGATATATAGCTGTAATAACCATAGTTTATTTCAAGTGAATTCTAAAATTTTTCAAATCTTCTATTTTCACCTCCCTTCATTGGCACTTCTGCTAGATGCCAATATAAACTGGTTAAATAGCATTTGGTTTAAATAGAATGTAACATATATGCATATTTATGAAATTTTATTTGTTGGATCTTTTTTCTTAATATTACTTATCTTTCTGAGTTATAATCTCATTTTTTCATATTTTGGGTTGAAGCCACTCTAAAGCTTAACACCTAGGAGATTTCTCACTTATGGTTCCCTTTAAAAGTGCTAAAATCTCAGCCTCTCAACAAGAGAGACCAAGCTACAATTTAAAGGAAGTAGTGGTATTGATAAAGGGCCCTAAGAATGTTGCCACCTTCTAATGTAGCCTCTGTGACATCCTTTCTTTCAAACCAGCAGGAGAAATGAAAGCAGGATGAGAGCCTGGTCACTCCAAATACTTCTGGCAGCCTGATCTGGTCTTCTGAAGCATCCCCTGCTGTTTAGAAAAAGGAGCCCCCATGGACCAATGAAAGGGCCTCAGGGACATTCACATGCATAGCATCCCCGCTCCAAGTGGCTTCAGATGGCTAGTGCTAGGGTGGTTTGGTCTCAGTTGTTGAAGAACAGAGACCTGAGAACCATTTGTTTCCACACCATTTTGGGTGAAGTGCTATATTTTTCACCTTAAAGCTCACTTAAAAAGAAAAATACGGTTTGAAAGAAGGACACAATTTGGAAGCCATCACACTTAATAGTGTCTCTTTTAAATGTAGCACTTCCTACTATCAATTCTCTTCTAAATTAGTTGTCACTCTCTAGAGAAAACTTGCCCTTGATTGTCATGTGCTGTCGCTTAAAAATACAATCTCATAAATAGATAGATAGATAGATACATACATACATACATACATACATACATACATACAGTAAGTCCCAACTAGCAAGCATTCAGGTTGCAAACTTTCATATGTGTACCATATAAGACTCATTGTCACCTGAGAACGAATCAGACTTATGAACAATTCTCCCAGAATAAAACTTGTTCAAAAGTTAGGGACTTACTGTAGACAGATAGACAGATATTCCTATATCCAATTTTTAAAACTCTAGTAAATTCCATTGCTACAATTACTGTCTTAAGGGATAGAGTTATGTCATAACACATAGTATGACATGTATAATAATCATCAGTTTCTACAACTCATCACACTAATTATGCAAAATTATAGAAAAGGTAAACTAGACCTAAGAGAAATGAGGCCAAGATTTTTATTTACAGTTGAGTTGGCCAGCTCTGATTAGATGAAGGATTGGGTAAAAATCTAGAGGATAGACAAAGTAATTTTTTTGGAGGTAGCCAAGTAGTTTCTTATACTTGTGTGTGTAGCTCTGAAATGTTCATATATTTTAGAAAGATGAAGAGACTGGAATGTTTTGAAGTTATGTCACATCTTCCCTTTCACTCTTTGTCCTTTGACTTGATTGAGCTTCTTAGCCCTAACGGTTCACTGTCAACTCAAAGCTAACATTTTGAAAACTGAATAAATAGGAGCTTTAGAAATCAATTTCCAATTTTTATCAACTGTATAACATAACATACCAAACATAGACTCTCAGATTTATCCTCGTAGAATCTTTGATATGTATATCTTTCCCTGACCCTCCTATCACAATTCAAGAGTCAAAAGTCCCATGCTATTTTTATTTCTACTCTTAATCAAAGCTAATTTTATTTCCCCATTTTCCTGAATCAGACAAGTGCTTTCTACCTTCTCAGCTTCCAGGTTCTCCATTCAGTTTGTCCTCCGTGCGGATGCAGAAGCTCCTTGCTGTCTCTTAGTTCTCCCCATGCGGTGCAAGCCCAAGCAGGAGCCAGCTGCGCTCACTCCTTCACCTTGCCTTGCGCAGTGGCTGCCCTGCTCTGAGGTAGTACCTTCTGGCAAACGCCTCTTCATTTTCTTCTCTTCCAACATTTTATGCTCTTCTAGTCCGGTTCAGCTTTTCTCTTTAAAGAATTTGGTGATGAACCTCTTTTAATTTCTACAACTGACCACACCACACTAATCTACTGACTGTGGACTTGGTTTGTAGTTTGCATTCTTTTTTTCTTTTTCTTTTTCTTTTCACTTTTTTTGAGATAGAGTCTCACTATGTATTTCAGCCTGGCCTTGAACTGACTTTGTAGCCCAGCCTGGCCTTGTACTCGGGATGATCTGCCTGCCTCCGCCTCCCAACTGTTAGGATTACAGGCATGAACAACCATGCCAGGCATGGTTGGTGTTCTTAAATTGTGATTTTCAGGTTGTTTCTGTGGATGTAAACAGTAAAAATTTCTAAAGGCACTGCCTTCATTTTTAAATATGCATACACACATACATATCACATATACATTGCATGTATAGATATACACAGTATATATGTGCACATACACACATACATACGTAATATATATTCACACACACATATAGTTTTTCTGGAAGTGCTGGGGGTTGAAGTCAGGGCCTTGAGCATGCTAGGCAGAATGTGCTGTACCACTAAACATTGGAATCTCGTCTCAATCTCAGCCTCTCTCTGTCTCTCTCCCTCCCTCCCTCCATCTTCCCTCCCTCCCCAAATGCTTGTGAGTACACAGAAAATCTAGGTAAGTATTAATAAATTCATCTCTGGTAAAGTTTATTGCTTCATAAACACACAGACCCATACCCATAATCCATATGGCTAATAACTTCTCACAGTCATGTGACTGATAAAGTCAGGATGATTCTCAAAGCTGCACTGTTATGTGTCTCACTCGGTTGATGGGATATCTTTGACTTGGCAGATTTATACACCGAGAACAAGGTGACACAATTTAAACCAGTTTAATCCTAAGTAAGGCAATGTACCTGACTTATGTAGAGCTCGTTAGTTCTTTTTTCTTATAGGAAACGTGCATGTCAGTATAAATCTATGGTAATGAAATCAACATTATGACATCTTTGGTATTGCATTTGCTAAAGCTTTTCTCAATGTTTAACCCAACTTCCAGTGATTGATATTATAGACAGTGGATAAATATTTTTGATGGATCTGTTTGCTCTCAGAGGGGAAAAAAAACCCAGCTAATCCTTTTTTCTCTTTGATTGAAAGAGTGTAATGCCATTGGAGAGGAAACAGTTCAAATGTGGTCATCATAGGTTGGTGGCACCAGAAATAGAGACTCACTTAGGGTAAAATTTGCTGTCAGGAAAAATGGAGCATTCTTTCTGAACTCAGGAACGTGTGGTTCATGTGAGCTTGCTTGTAGATGGTTGCTACAATAAGGCTTCTTTCATACAGGTGTGTTTATGCCCCAGGCTTGCTGGCCACAGTCCATTCCATTTACAGAAGCTGAATTAAACAATAACTACCGCATTGCAAAAAATGGTGGGGGTGGGGGAAGGGGAGGGGGAAAGGTGAGCGTCAAAGGAGATGCCTGAGAGCTTTGTTAGGGCCAAGAAAAACCCTGTTGCAGTTGTCAGAGCTTGTTGATGTTGCTGGGAACGGCACTTTTTTTTTTCTCCTGGATTTTGTGGTTCTGCCTTAGGAAAGAAAGTAAAATAGAACGGAAGAACAAAGTCCTACTCTATAAATCAGCAGCTGCTCCTTGCCAGATCAAAGGAGTGACATTTTTGCTCCTGGACTACTTGTCCACTTGAGGGCTTGACAGGCAGCTAACAGCTGGCCTGCTTGACTGTATGGGAGAATCAGCCGACATCTTCTTCGGAGCAGATGACAAGCTAATCAGAGACATATCCATAGCACAGGGCATGTGAACGCACCTTGATCTCTTCAAACATATCTAATACATAATTGCTAAACAGCTTGGTGCATTTTGGGCCAGTTAATGCTTCGGTGGTTTCCATTGAGAAGTAGGATCGAGAATTAATACCTCAATCAAAGATGATCATGAAAGCTAAAAAGATACTAGATTTGCTGGGATCTTCTCTTCTTAGAGTGAATTAGTAAATGACTAGGAACATAATGAGAGTAGGCTAAGAATGTGTGTAACTGATTATCAAGCGACTGACTGATTTTCAAAGCCCAGTCAGGTCATAGTGTTCAGATAGATAAATGGGTAACTGGAAATTGGTAATTGTGAAAATGATTACTCCCCCTTTTACACTGATAGAGTTGCATCACGTTGTCCATCTATCTTCCATGTCTGCAGAAAGTTGTTTTCAGAAGCACTATAAAATATGTAGGTATTCAGATCTGGAATTTTAATGTCAGTAGTAAAACTTTCAAAGTAATTCATTTTCTAGTTGATTTCCATCTGCAATAAATCATGCCCAGGATGAGGTAATATACTACAACTTATGTCTATTGACTTAGTATTTTATCTTTAAGAGGATAGATCCTAGATATGAATAGCTAAGGAAGTTTTGAGTGTTTTCTCCTCTATGGCTTTTAAGTAGTTTTGAAAGATCACTTTTATAGTGCATGATAAATAGCCACATATGAACAATCTGATAGCATTCTGTAAGAGTAACTGTGCTTCCAAATCATAACCTGCTGGAATGTTTTGTTACACGCCACTGGGTGTGATTATACTTATGGAGTAGTGTTTATTGTTGCTCAGCATTATAAAGCATATAAAAGATAATTCCCTATCTAAGGGGAGATTTCTCAGATACTGTTTTTGTTTGTTTGTTTATGGTGCTAGGATTGAACCCAAGGCCTTGTATATGCTAGGCAAGTACTTTACCACGGATCCCTCTCAAATGTTTTTTATTTAAAACAAAAAACAAAAAAACTCTACAACTTGTTATATAAATGTTAGTCAGATGAGTTGCCAGATTTTCTCAATCACCTTTAAAAATTCTTTTAAACATAAAACAACCACTTATTATTAAAAACTCAAACTACAAAGTTCTATGAGGAAAAAAAAGAAAACCCTACCATCCTCCAATTCTTCATTCCTGAAAGATAGCCTCTGTTAACAATTTCCACAAAAACATTTTACTGGCCAAACTTTTCCTTTAGAGGCACAGATGGAGTAAAGTGAATTAAATTATAAATTGTTACCCAGGGCAAGCGGTTAAAAGACTGTTTAGATCTGAGATACCTAAAAAGAATAGTGTGTTTGAGGTTGCTTTTTCTTCTTCCTCCCCGTCTTCTCCCCTCCCCTTCCCCTTCCTGCTTCTCCTCCTTTCCTCCTCCATTTCCCTCTTCCTCTTCCTCCTGTTCCTCCTCTTCCCCTCCTCCTCCTCCTCCCCTTTTTCTTCTCATTCTCCTTCTCTTCTTTCCCTTTTCCTTCTTCTTCTCCTTTTCCTTCTCCTCCTTCTCCTTCTCCTTCTTCTTGGATTCACAATTAAAACTTGATCCTCGCAAGTTTCTATTCTTTTTTTTTTTTTTTTTGCAAGTTTCTATTCTTAAGCAGAGTGGTAAAACCTGGTTTGTGACTTAGACCAAGGCTTCCTAAACTTAAATGTGCATAGATCACCAGGAGATCTTTTTGAAATGCAGATTTAGATTCAGTAGTGTTAAGTAGGGACTATTGTATTTCTGCATTTCTAACAAGCTTGAGTTGAAGTTGATGCTGCTGAGTCACAAACATACTTAGAGTAGCAAGAATCTAGAGAACCATTTAGGGAGTGGGATCCCAAAATAGCTCCCTTTGCTACCCATCTCACCCTTCAGCAGATGCCCAAGCTAGTGTCTGAAATCCCCTCTATGGCATTATACATTTGAATTAAGCTGTGATTTCTAGACAGACCCTACCATATGGACATATGTTGCTTATAGGAGTGCAACACATTATTACCCTGTTATCAACCCAGCATGGATGTATTTAATAATCACCACCTATTCTGAGTTATTACCTATGAGAGAACAGAGCTCTTTAGGAGCATTAGATAGGTACATTTTGACTGTAATCTAAGATTTAATGAGCCCTTAGTATGTGCCAGGAACTGTGCCAAGGATTTTAAATAAATATCTCTCTTAATCCTTAAAACAATCCAGGCATCATTTTTCCCCAAGACACGGCACAAACTGCAGCTTGGGAAGGTTAAAGAGACTTCTCCAACATCACACAGCAAGTAAATGACAAAAACCTTGAGTCCTTCTTTGTTAGTCTTTCTTTGTAAATCTGACATATAGAACAATAATTAGGGAGGGTGTGCTTACACACAGATATTTTAGTGAAGAACCTATGTGACTCCTTGTAACTTTAGAAAAGAATTAGATAAAGAGACAAAGGAAAGAATATTGAAAGAAGGCATCAAAAGATAAGCATCTTGATAATTTTACTCAGGGCCTCTTCTGCCGGCATGAACATCCTCGAGGCTTACTCACAAAGCTACAAGATGTTTGTGATTCCATATTAGCATCATGTTTTCACATTATAAATGTATTAGTATTTACTTCGTGTGTTTTTGGAGGTGTGGGAAAACTGTATATTCTATGAAATTACAAATTAAGATATAGCTCAGGGAAATTAATTGTGATCTATGACTGTGTCTATAAATAGTGTGTGAACCTCACTCGTCTACCTTTCTTTCTCAGAGTTGCCTGGGACCCCTTGTCACCCATGGAACCTCATGTTTGCTGTGTGACTCAGTCATTCCTGTGCCCCCCGACACACTTAGCAGCACTAAATCTGCCCAATTCGCCAGTTTAACTGTTTTAATATACCTCACTGAGAAAACTCTACTCTTATTCATAACCACAGCACAGAAAAGACTTGAGTTTTTTGTTTTACTTTAAGAAAAAAATAGAGAAAGTATACAATGAATGTGGTCCCACCAGGAGCAATCTTTGTCAGGAAGCGTCATGGCTGATGGACTGTGGCTGGGCAAAGCAGAAAAGCAGAGTTTTTTCATCTTGCAACATGTCCGTTGTCACCGAGCTACCTACAACACCTTTTCCAAATTGATTGGCTTCCTCTTTAACAGTTCAGCCCCGTCTTTGACCTAACCAATCCATGCAAAGGATGCAGTTCAGGGATCTTGCTGTTTCCTCAGAGTGTTGAGGACTGGCAGGTTTCCAGGTGACTCTGGAGAGGCCAATGCTTTCTAACAAAAGGAATACCGCCCAGAGGAGTTGGTTACCAGGTGTGGCATAAAGTTAGTGAACCAGAAAGAAGGGATTTCTAAGCCACTTAAAAGGGGATGGGGCGGGGACCCAACCATCAGGAATAACACCTAACTCTGCTCCTATCAATCTAAACCAGGCCTGGGAGTTAAAAGTCTTTAAAAGAATGCTCCTTCTGGTCAGATTTCAGTTGCAGAAAAGTATGCAAAGCTGAAAAGTTTGGCTTTTCTTGGGGCGGTGGTGGGGAAGTCTGCAGGAGGCATCTCTCCAGCAAGACAGTAAGGTGAGATTTCAATGGCATTTGCTATCTGGAGTTTATTCTGTTTAAAGTAGTTTTTCATCTCTGATTTACTTAGCCCTCGTGATTCTTGGAAAGTCATTGAATTTATTTCTATAATTAAGTTATTTTTAAGCCAACAGACTTAGTAAATAATTTTTCAGGATCACACATACTAATGCAGTTTCTGTGTAGGTAAAATTTAGAAAGAAGTAGATAGCCTTAGTGGGTACTCTCCAGGGTTTTTGCATGAGTGTGCGTACTAACTTTGTGTTCAATACAAATCAATGAAAGTAGCGTACTTTAGGGCACTCATTCCCTAAGGAGTCACTAATGGAATTATCTGTAGACCTTTTTAAAAAAAGTCACAATGAGGCTAATAATTTTTTTTTTCTCTAAGTGAAATCTGGATTTGGGACCAGGTTTATTAGCACATTTTAAGTTCAAGTTGCACAAAACTCGGTGCTTTAAATAACTGTTTAATATCTCCGAAGACTTTCTCATTTAGGGTTAAATTGTTTATCCCGATAGAAAAGTACATTATATGTCTGCAACTTCAGAATCATTCTGGGATGACATTAAAACTTAGAGGGTTTTTTAATATCAGATACAGATGAAAAACCTAACAGTCTTTGGATTGGAAATCACTTATGGGGGGTTTTCATTAAAGTTGGGTGCAGCTTGCTGCATTTTGGTTAGTTGGATGTCTTCAGCAATTTTTCAAATGTTTTGGGTTTGGCAAAGTCCAAAATGTTTTTTGCCAAGACCCTCTTTTCCCCTTATTTTTTAAACCCGTGTGAAATTCAAGGATAACTTAATCCATATGTGTCTGATTCATTTACACTTAACTCATCAAAATGTTATTTTGTGAGACCCACTTAATATCCAAGAAAACTTTTGAGCCTTTTTAAGCAAGTCTTTTGTCTTTGAACCAGCCAGTTGCATTTTCCCAAGTGAATGGAGCTTGGACCTAGTAAGGTTGAAGATGAGTTGATTTTCAACTTAGTGCCTTCAAATTTTAAGTAGAATTAAAACTTGGTATTGTTTACTTTTTGAGCCCTGCAAAGGCTCATTTTTAAAATATATATATATAGGTAAAAGTGGAAAAAAATTTATGTCAAAGAATTTGGGGAAAAGAACATATATGGAAATTTCATTTTAGGAATATTAAAGAAAAGAAAACCATTTCTCGTTTGATTTGTTTTAATCTTAAATTTTAAATGGTTCCAGTCTATGTAAATTGGTGTACAGAATTTTCTAAGACTGTCTTGTGAGTGAACAATGTGGGGAGGAAGAGAGTTGTAATTTCAGTTTTCAATGTCAAAGTTTTCCTCAGTCAACTAATTATTAATTTTAATAATAAGATCTATAGTGTTAAGGAAATAGACCAAGATCAGGGGTGTTGACAATTGGCAAAGAGTTAAGAGATTTCTGAAAAAAAATTGGGGTCCATATGTTTTTTAAATTCTGTGTGATTTGAAAGAATGCGGTAGAATTATGAATCTGGCAAGAAATAGCACTATGGATCGGAAACATTGTCTGCGAACAAAATTGCAGAGAGGCTCAATGGAACCCATGTGAAGAAAGCAAAATCTCTATGACCCCTTGTAAAAGGATCCAGTGAAAACGTTCAGCAACTTCTATTCATACTGGTTTTGCAGAAATGGGCAAAGAAAGGCCATTGCCATAACTGCTAGTGAACATCCAGTCCCCGCCATGGTAACTAGTTGAAAATGTAGTGCTGGAGTGGCATTTCCAAGTTCAGCGCTTCTATAAAGACCTGCTAGCACACAGGCTGCTTTTTTAATGTTCTGCATTGTTGTGTAGACCCCATTGAACAACCTTTTGAGCGGACCCCGTTTTTACTAATGTAAACATTCTGAGGAGTATCCAAAGTAATGACCTTTGAGTGAACCTCTAACCTTCCCCATAATTATTTGTTTGAAGACAGTGTGGAGTTCTCCTGCTGAGAACTAAGAACCGTGGTGCCTTGCTGCTGTGTGAGTAAGGGAGTGTTTGGGGGAACGAGAGAGAGAGAGAGAGAGAGAGAGAGAGAGAGAGAGAGAGACAGAGACAGAGACAGAGACAGAGACAGAGACAGACAGAGAGAGAGAGAGAGAGACAGAGGCAGAGACAGAGACAGAGACAAGAGACAGAGAGACAGAGACAGAGAGAGAGGAGAAGAGAGGAGAGAGGAGAGAAGAAAGAGAGAAGGGAGAGAGAGACGGGAACAACCTCCAGATGTAAATAATCAAAGTAAAAGGGTAAAATTAAAAATGGAACAAATAGCAGTTCATTTAACCTAAGGAGTCACTCTATAGCGTGCACACACACACACACACACACACACACAGAGGATTAATAGCACATAAAGAGAGGTCCAGCCTCTGCCATGTGTGTCCTCCACCCAAAACCTCAGGGCAGAGAAAACAGGAGTGGAAATACCAGGTCAGTCCTCCTTGGTCACAGTCAGAGCAGTGGGGACTGCGTAGATAATGAAGTTCTTTTTCTGATTTGAGGGCTGCTTCTGGAAGTCTTTGTGATCCAGTCAGATACTCCTCAGCACCACTTCAGGTGACAGGTGGGGAATAAATATGCAGTTTCAACTCTCCTTTTGTTTTCACCTCTACTTACAGTTACTTGTCACTTTCTTCCCCAAAGCCAAGGGGGCTGTAACATTTTTGACAACTGAGCCTTCCTTTCTGAAGTAATAAAGAAGTTCATTGTTTTGCAAACAGGCATCATATGCAAAAGACTCCTTTGGATTTCTCGTGGCTATTTTCCCTCAGCCTAATTGTATTCCCACCAGAGTCCTCACAGGAGGCCCGTGTGGGCTGGCTGTCCTCCTCTGAGAGGACTTCAACTTCACAGGACCCCGGGGCTGCCAACACACTAGGATTCTTCTGGCTAATTTCAGAGAATAAGTTTTCAGCTCCTGCCTGTGGCTTCATGTGGACTCATTAATCATTAAGTCCCCCTGTGCTTAAGATTTGAAACTAGGGATACTGAAGAAATGTTATCAATAGGTGTATTTTTAAGGAACAGCTAGCAGTATCCTCCCTGCCACTGCCCCCTCCCCCAGCCAAATGCAAGGCCAATGAATCCTGTGCCTAAGTTCAAATGTGTGGGGAATACACATCATTAAAAGCAGAGGGACAAGGGTAACTAGCAAATGGTAGAAAATTGTTTTGTTTTTATTAAATTTGGAGAAATAAAGGAGATTTCTTATCATCTTACTCTGTTTGTACATGAATATTTGATGGGCATTATTAAACATTAAAGTAACATGAAGTAGGCACTTATTTTTGGATTTTCAACAAAATTAGATCCAGGCTTCTTAGACAAAATAACTGCTTCTCCTTTACATTCCTGTGATTCAGCCACCACCTGATTTGAAAATGTTGCTTGGGCTCTAATATCAACCATGTGTACCTGAGGCTCTGTCTTTCTAGTAGGTTGAAAGGTGGCTGAGTTTATGGTTGGCAGTTACCTTATCCGCTGCCCTGGGTGTCCCAGCTTAGGCTGGAAAGGCCGCCCCCAGCTGGCACTGACCTCTGAATGACCCCTAACTTTACAGGCTTAAGCTGCAGGAGTCACCGAAGAGCAGAAATCTTTCTGGCCAGCACTTATTACTGCTGTGTTGGTGATAAAACTTCAGACAGCCTAATTGATGGCTTTGCTGACCTAACAATACCTTGTGAAAGCGGACTGCCAGAGCCTGGTCTCCATTTAAGACCAGCTGCAAGGGGAAGCTGAGTTTCCCTATGATGGGGAGTCCAGGGAAAGGCAAAAACCTTCTAGCCTGTGAACTTTAACCAGATTCTTACATGTTCCAGAAGCACAAATTCAGATTAGAAGATTTCTCGTGGAGAACTCTTGTCCCTTCCTGAGTCTTCATAGCAAGTGGGCTTGGGCTTGGCCTTGGCCCAGCCAGGAGGGTAGCGGTGATCCAGTCAACTATGTCTGAACACTGGAAGGGGAAATTGCCTTGCCCAAGAAAGATAATTTCCGGTAGATGTTTGACTGTATGGTTTTCTCTGCAGCCTTCACACAGAGCTGTTCACAGAGACCAACGCTGGTGACAGGACTTCTCTGTTCTATTTTAGGTTCATCAATGCCAGGAGGAGAATAGTACAGCCCATGATTGACCAGTCAAATCGAGCAGGCAAGTTCTCACTGGTATCTCTGTATCCCACAGGTACAATGCCTCCCCAGGTTATTCTGCAGGAGTCTCATCACCTGCTAAATAAGTGCTTCCACCAGGCCTTCTGGGAGATTTTTTTTTTTTAATGTCCCCAGAATTCCCCTCTCGGAAGCAACTTCACTAATTGGTGCTAATTGGAGATTTCCCACCCTGACTCTACTGAAACTGCTTTTTATTTTCTTTCTGAATTGGTAATTGGGCACAAGTATTAGTGCCACAAGCAGTTTGGCT
>RJWM01032381.1:0-21494 GCA_004363535.1 Dasyprocta punctata | reverse complement strand
GCTGGCCCCCTGCCCTCTGGCTTTGCTTGGGTTCACCTCACGGGAAAGAGCAGCAGCACAGGAGAAGGAAGAACACAATCATACACTGAGTCCCCAGCTCACTCCCGGCTTCATCCCGCACATGACCGCCGTCTAGGGCCCGGGCCTCCTCTCCCCACCAGGCCTCACTGTGGCAGAGCGGCCGTGGTGTGACTACGCCAGGGCCCTGGCCCAGCCCTAAACTACACACCTCTGTGAACAGCCCTGTTACTACAACCCCCTCAACTCACCAGCTTGAGAATGCCGTCGGTTTCCTAGAGACCCTCAGTCATACACAGTGAGTGCTTGGGAAGAAGAAAGAGGCCAAAATGTCCGATAGAGTGCTGTCCCTTCCCTAAGTAAACGGACTCCTCCGAGGAATAATCCTGGTAGTGCAAATTTAGGGCACTTAGAACAAAGGAGTAAGCGTTTGTTAGTTAAGTGTCTGCAGTGGAGCCCCTCAAGTTAAATTCCAATAAGGTATGGTCCAAAAGGCTACATAACTCCCTCCATTGGGCCTCACAGACGGCCAGGGTGACATGGTCTCATGTTACAACGTAAGAGTTCACAATGGCAGAGGAGCAGACCTGCGAACTCGTTACTGTGGGCAGAACTGAGATGTGGAAGACAAGGCGGAAGTCTCAGCTCTCATCACCGAGCCCGAGGGTGAATCCCCCATGCAAAGAAAACAGAGAGAGAGGAGGATGAAGAGCAGGAAAGGGACAGACAGAGAGAGGGGGAGGGGGACGCAGGCAGGGGCCACAAAGAACGGGGTACCAAACGGTTAACACTGGGGTGTAGAGGATGGAAATAAGAGGATGCACTCTTGTCAACTGGGGGCATCCAGTGTCATCAAAATAGAGCCAAAGATATGCAACGGTCTTAAAGGAAATTCAGCTGTCAGCTCTACTGAAGCCACAAATAAGAAAAAACATCATAGATTTGGTTATATTAAAGACACAGATATGGCCTCAGCATTACTTTCGAGCACACTGCAGCTGAGCCTCCCCGGGCCTCCGCACTGCACCGCGCGGGCCGTGGCCGCGCCCAGACTGCTCCTGTGAGATCCCTTCCCACGTGCCCACACCCTTGGTCATCTGTCCTGCGCCACAGCTGTGCCTCGCTCCCTACAGAAACCCTGTAAAATGTTTTTACTGACTCAAGGCAGCTGTTGCAATAATTACAAAGCCCTCAAGACCAGCTTGTTGGCAGCTTGTTTGGAGAAGTGGCTAGATCACAAATTTAATTTGTTTTTATATGATTTTACCAATCAGCCCTGCAAAAATACAGGGGGAAAAAGAGTAGGGGCCACTTAAGGACCATTAAAATGTCAGCATGCTTGGAAAGATGCCGATTCATAATGTGACTATGAAACACTCCTGATGTGGATATTCAGGTCACTGGAACTTAGTGCTAGTCAGGGCAGTAGGACGTGGTGTTATCAGCAAGGCAAAAAAAGCAACAGACCCAGGACTGGAGGCCGTGTGCTCTGCTTGTCTCAAGTCAACAACCTAAATCAAATCAAGAAAATTCTCAAACTTGGAAATAATCCTAAAGTTCATTGCTTCTGCTGGACATGGTGGTGCACGCCTGTAGTCCCAGTACCCGAGAGGCTGAGGCAGGGGGATCACTTTGAGTTAGAGGGCAGCATGGGCTACATGAGTTCAAAACCAACCTGCACTACAAAACAGGACTTTGTTTCCAAAAGCAAAAGACAAAAAGTTCACTGATCTTCAACTCACTAGTTTTTGGTAGACTGTCCCTAACAGAGCTGCTTATCCACACTGTCAACAGACACAAGCTGAGCAACCACTTCCACCAGGCAGCCCTCACCGCAGCCTGAAGGGGAGGGGCCTCCATCACCGGCCAGGCCCTCGCGCTGACCTGGCCAGAGAGCCGAGATCATTACCAGCAAGTCTTCTTGGGCCAAAATCTGCTAGGGCACCGCTTTCCAGAAGAGAAACCGTCCTGTCTTTGAGTGCTTTTAGGAAGTGATTACACTCGTGCTGTCCACACCTACTGCACGTTTCTTTTCTTTTTTTTTTTTTTTAAGACAGGGTCTCACTATGCAGTTCAGGCTGGCCTTGAATTTACTTTGTAGTCCAGGTTGATCTCGAACTCACAACATCCTCCTGCCTCAGCCTCCCGAGTATTGGGATTAAAGGTGTGCACCACCACACCCAGCTCTGCACGTTTTTTTCAAGCAAAGCAACCCAAGTTTGCTCAACTCCTTTAGGTCCAGATGACTCAGAACCCCATTCACATGCTTGCACACACATTCAAGGTTGTCAGAGGCCCTCGTGAAGTGGGAAATATATATGTACCCCAGATGCTTCCTATAAGGACCTGGACAATACTTTTGCTAATGCAGCTAAAATTCATTGGCTTGGGTGTGGGGAGCTCAACCCAAGGCCCTCAGGCTGGGAAGCTGGGCTCCAGCTTGAGTTCTGTCTCAGCCCCCGGAGTGCTGGGATCACGAGCACAAACCACCATTCCCGGCTCATCAGTCTTTCTTGAAAGCACCTTTGTCTCCTGTTAGGTGAGAATAGTCTTTGGGGTCAGACCCAGGCTTGTACTGACTGATGATTTTGTGATTTTGGGCAAGCTGCTTCAGGTCTGAATCATAACTTCATCTGGAAAACAGAAATCACCATTTCATAATGGGCTTTTCATGAGCGTTAGTGTCGGACCCAGGCAAAGCCCTTAGCCTGGTGCCAGCTGCACAGCAGCGGCTCGGAAGTTGCTAGTGGGCGTGCTTCTCATCACAGCTACGCTCACACCCATTGCTTTTATTCCCACATAAATGGACACTAAGTCCAGCACCACTGAGTCTACTGATAAGGCACTTTTCCCCTTGAAACTTAGGTCTCGCGCTTGCTATCGCACCAGGTTGGGCACTTCCCTCTCATCTTCCCAGCTGACTGAGACTTTCTCTCAGTCTGCATCCTAGAGCACATCCCCTGGAGACCCAGTCCCCATCCAAGTCACTGCTAATCCTGTGAACAAAGAACTCAGCGCACAGCCCAGTGACACCAAGGCCCTCACGCACCTGTTTTCTCCTGTCATCAGCTGCTGAACGGGTCACAGGTGAGGCTCTCTCTCCTCCTCCCCCGTCCTCCGTCGTCTTCCTCTTCCTCCTCTTCCCCTTCCCCTGCTTCTTCTTCCAGTGCTGGGAATTGAACCCTGGTCCACATCATGCAAGGATTCTACTACTGCACTACATCCCAGTCTTTCGCTTTCTTTGGCTGGCAAATATACCTGTGGTCCCCTATCTAGAACCTGTGAATTTGCTGCCTTAGGCGGGAAAGGGCTTTGCAATGAAGGTTAAGGATTTCAGATGGGAGTGTCCTGCATTATTCAGGCAGGACCAAAATAATCACAAAACCTTAAACACAGAGCACCTTCCTCACTGTGGGCAGAGGAAAGTCAAGTTCTCTGAGAGAACAGCAGTGCTGCTGATTTAAAGGTGCGGGGGAGCCACAAGCCAAGGTAAGTGGGAAGTCTTCAGAAGCAGCAAAACAGAGGAAGCAGGGTCTCCCCAGAGATCCAGAAGGGAACATAGTCCAGCTGACACCCCAATTTTAGCCCAGTATTGGCTTCTGACTTTCAAAATGGCAAGACGGTAAATCTGTGAGGTTTGAAGCCACGAGGCGTGCAGCGATGCGTGAGAGCAGCCCCGGGGAACGACTGCCTCCTCGTCATTCTCCTCCTCTCCGTAAATTCATGCTTCGAGTTAACATAGATTTCGCTTCAAATTCACTCTGGGCCAGTTGGGACTTAATTTAGCCAAGCACAGGAGATCAGCACTGGTCTGGAGATGGTGGGAAAGTTAATCTCCCAATAACGAACATCTTCATTGGTACAGATTGCAAGGCGACATCCCCACAGCAAAACTACTCTGATCACTCTAACTACATGACTTTCCCCAAATCCAAAGTTCATCTAGTTTCTACAGTCACACCTCTGATGTAATTCAATAAAAACAAGACAGGTTTCACTGAATATATTCTGTCCTTACAACAGGCATAGTAACGCTATTGTGGCAGATATGTTTGCAAGCCAGGCCCCAGCTCTGTCTCTTACCAGTTTTGTGACTCTCAACAGTTACTTCTCTTAGCACCTCAATTTTCATACCTGAAAAATGAGGATATCTGATGAGATAAGCTGTGAGGTTTCTTTATTCATCTCAATTGTGATGCTCTATTGGCATATAGAAAAGAACTCTGTTTCCTTGCTGAAGGGTAAGTTGATAGAAATGTAGTGTTCTGATCCTTTGTTCATGCCGGCCCCCTGACATGAAATGCATTCTCTTTTATTAATTTTTTTTACCACTCACAATCCCAGCTAATAAAACCCTACTCTGCTTTCAAGACCCAAATCAAATGCCACTTCTCACGAAAACCTCCTTGATCACGGCATCAAGAGTTCATCCTGCTCTTGCGTGAAAGGCTCCAGCACTTGCTGCCTCCAGGCTTGTCTCAGACGGAGCTGCTGCTCCTTTCTGTCGCAGTCTTACCACTCGAACCAGAGTGCAGCTTCCCGAGGACGAGACCAGGTGTCTTGCTGTGTGCCAGCAGAGAGTGCAGTGAATATTCCACCTTTCCTCCCACTAAGGATATCTTCTAATCCTACTAAGGTTATCTTCTAATCCCTTCCCTTCCATCAGCTCAGACTCAGTGATATCCATTATCCCCCATCTTTTTTTTTCCTTTGACTTCAACTTCTATTCTAGCCTCAGCCCATCAGAAGTTCAGCTCTCTCATAAAAAGAACATTCCTCAGTTCATCCATGTCCAGTACTAGCTAGGCACCTGGACCTTCCCCCGGCAACTTCCACGGAGCTCTTCACATCCACAGTCTCCACGTCATCTTCTCCTACTTATGCTTGTGTCCTCTTCTGTCTGGTGTCCACCCCACCCTTCCAACTGAGCATACTTCCTTCAAGCACACCAGTGCTGTCCAGTCATCGTGGCCAGCGGACACCAACGGCACCGAGCAGGCAGCAGACCCACTGCTGACTCGGCTCGCCTTCTTGGAACCCCCTCGTCCACTGCCCTCCACAGCGCAGTCCCCCTCTGTCCGCCGGGGTGCCCTCTTAGTCTCCTAGGCCAGCTCACTGTTAGCTTCCTCTTAATCACTGGCATGTGCCTGCTCCAAGACTTGGGCTACAAAGTCTCTATCCTTCCTGTCTTGAAGCCCAAATTTTCATGGAAAAGAACAAAAATGGATAAGCGATGTCTGTGTTCTCTAGAAGTTCACATGTCTAAGGTTAAAAAAAAAAAAAACACAGACAATTGAATCCTAAGATCATTTCAGATAGTGATACACGCAACAAAAAAATAATGAACTGGTGCTTTAGAAAGGGGCTTGAGGAGGTGACATTCGAACTGAGAAAAGCTCCGATGACAAGCGTTTTGAGAAGAGTCAGGGAAAGCATTCCAGGCAGAGGGAATGACTGAGCAAAGAAGCCCTGAGGTAAATCCTGTTCCATTCCAGCAGGAAGGCAGGAGGAGAATGGTATGCAGCGCGGTGGGAACAGAAGGCTGGGGTCTGATGCGAAGACCTTCGGCGCGGATAAGGGATCTGAACTGCAGTCTAACTGTGGAGTCTGTCTGTTACCGTGGACGGGTTACAGTTCTCTAACTGGTCTTCCAGTGCACCGCCTAGAAACACTGTGTACTCCTTGAAATGCAGGTCTGCTCTGATCATCTCCCTGCTGAAATACCTTCAGTGGCTTCTAACGCTTTTAGGAAAGTGCGGAATCCTCAAAAGGACCTCCCGGGATAGGCATGCTTGGTGCGGTCCCTGCCCAGGTCCAGGCACCCACCCCCGCCTTCCTCCCAATAGCGCAGCAGGTGCTTTGGGACCTCAGACAGTTCCGGCTCCCCATCGACCCGACGCCAGGGCTGTCCAGTGGAAACGTATGGTGAGTCACCTCCGTGATTTTTAAACTTTCTAGAAGTCAAAAACGGGAAAAAATGAAACTAATTTTAAGAGTAGATTTCATTGAGCTCAGTGTATCCAAAATGTTACCATCTGTGTGGGGTCAGCTTTTCTGACCACGGGAAAAGCTAAGAAAATCACCTCTGGAAGGAAAGGGTACAGTGGCTCAGGGCTCCAGAGGCTCTGGTGCAGTCACCTGGCCCTGTGGCTCGGGCGGGGCCTGAGGAGGCACAGCGCGTGGTGACAGGTGAGCAGGCTGTCAGCTTGTGGTAGCTGGGAGGCAAAGACAGAAGAAGGGGCAGGAACCCCTTCAACGGCACCTCGGTACCCTAATTTCTTCTATTAAACCTCCCCTCCTAAGAGGTCCACCACCTCCCGTTAGCACCAGAGTGACAACCAGGCCCGGACACGTGGGCCTTTGGGGACATTCCAGATCCAAACTATAGCACCACCTTAGTATCTAATCAATATGAAACCTTTATTACTGAATCTGTAAAACATTTAATGTCTAATCAATAGCAAACCTCATTTGTGATTCCTCATTCTTTCTCCTAGACTAAACCTTTGAAATCCTGGGTGTGCTGTACATTTGGGGTGCACCTCCCTTTGCATCAGCTCCATTTCAAGGACTCCATACACATTTGTGCCCATAATTATTGTGCAAGCCAGGGCAGGGCTGGACCTCCGCGCACGCTGTCCCCTCCCCTGGAGCCTTCCCGCCATCCTCTCCATCTCCCATCGCTACATATTGCCAAGTGTCAGCTACTCATCGGTCACAAATCAGAAAGGCCTCTCCTGACCCCACCCCGGAGGGGATCCTGCTCTGGGATCCTGGAGCACTCGGGCTTCTGTCGCGTAATCCCCACGGCAGCCATCTCACCCTCCAGCCCGCTACGGCCTGAGTGAGGAGCACGTCTGTCTCGCCCAGGGCTACGCCTACCAGAACTGCTGGCATAAAAATGTTGCGAAGGATCCATTTGATGGAATAAGTAGAAGGAAGCTCCCAAGATAACTGAAAACAGTTCCTCATACTGCTGCTCCCACCACAACTGCTGCACAGTTGCAGCCTCGTGAGCGGGGAGCGGGGCCATGTGGTCCAGGAGCGAGGGGCGAGGAGCGCGGCGCTGGGGCTCACGGCGGCTCCGGACGGCAGCGCACACCTGCTGCTTCTGCTGACTGATGGGGGGCTCCCTGAGTGACGTGTTTATTACACAATTCAAAAGGTACAGAGGTGGAACGGAAGTCTTTTTTTATCTCTGTCTCTAAGTCATCCTCTTCCTGGTGACAGCAGTTACTAGTCTTTCATATTTATTTTTCCTACCCTCTTCTCATGGAAATCATTTCACAGGCCAATATTTTTTAATTTTCCCATAATGTGAAGAATGAAAGAGCCAATACTCCTTCCTCAGGAAAGACATCTTTCAGACTATTGTCTGCCCTTGGGTACGCTCTAGAGAATTCATGTGTTTCTGTACTTTAATTAAAATGAGGAAGCAATAGAATTTAGAATCAGAATTCTTTCATCTAAGCAATTATCCTTACCAGGGGTCTTTTCTATTCAAATATTACTAATCATTAAACAGAGTAATAAAGTTCTTTATACTTATGCATCTTTGACCATGTAAGATGTATTAAAATACTCAAATCCATCCTCTGATGTGAAGTCCAGATGTTGAGTATTTTTATGCCCATTTTTAAGACAAAAGACTCGCATGCAAAATGCCTGACAAGGGTGAGCGGACGCGAGGCGAACGCATCGTGGGTTTTTCTGTGCATCCCACTCCAGTATCCACCACCTCACCCCTTGCTTCCATCTTTCTATGTCCAACAAAGGCTTAGCAGGCCCTACAAAGGAGAAATCGAGGCAGAAACCAACAGAAACTTGGGCCATTTGTCCTGATGGTTCCTGTTCCCACCTGCCTAATGTTAACTGCTCTGATAGTAACATGACAAGTTGGAAAAAAAAAAAAAGAATCATAATTAGCTTTAGCTCCTTTTATCACAAGAATGCAGATATGAAAATACACTATCAGTTAAATTCCCTTAGAAACTAATTTCAAGCTTTCCAGATGCTGCTGTTTGAAAGATACATTTTCATTTTTCATCAGCCATTTTTTAAGTAATTTAGCAATATGAATTAAGAACACAGGAATATCACTTCTCTGAATATCTCTTAAGGAACTAATCCTGAACATGAAAAATTTCAAGCACATAAAGATGTTCATCACAGTGTGATTTATAAAAGCAAATAATTATTAAATACCAAATAGGTAAAGCAGTGGTAGTATAATCAGAAGTGCCAGTGGTAAGATTATGAATTAATCCGTAACAAAGCAGACAACAATATGTCTTAGTGGCTTTCTCATCAATGGCATAAAATACCTGACACCCACAACTGAAAGGAGGACAGATTCATCTTGGCACATGGCTTTTAGAGATTCAGTCCCTGGTCAGCCAGCTGTAAGGCAGAAGTGGCAGGGAGGAAGGGTGGGCAGAGGAAAGCTGCTCACGTCATGGGCGTCAGGAGGCCAAAAAGGGAAGGGAACAGCTTGGGAGGAAGATACTCCCTTTCAGGTCATGCCCCCAGCGCTTGCCTTCAGCAAGGCCCCTCTCCCTACAGCAAACCAGCCGCCAAATTCTTTAGTGAATGCAACCATAAATGAATATAGCACCCTCTGACCAACCACCTTCCAAAGCCCCATGTCTGAACACATGAGGTCTTTGGAGAATATTCTATATCTAAACCCAAAGCAAAATTATATAAAGCAAAAAATGATCAGGCTGAACACAGTGGCATAAGGCTGAGGAGGCTGAGCCAAGATGATCTCAAGTTCAAGGGCAGTTGAAATTACATAGCAAAATTCTCTCCAAAAGAAGAACCATCAGAATTCTATACTTAGAAGATCAGAAGAAAACACAAAGTTAGAGCCCCTAAGTCATTAGACTGTGGGTGATACTTTCTCATTTACTGTATCAAATACATTAATTAATGTGTTTGAAGATGGAGGGGCATGTGGAAAAATGAAACCAAGAAAGCTAAAAGGAAGTTCTGGGTACACAGTTTCAGTTTTACAGAGAATGGTCAGACTAGAATTAATTAATCAATCTGACTAGACTTTTTGGACATGTTGTATTCTACGTATTGCAAATCCTGTTGGCTTTATATTCAAAACATTCCACAGGGAGATATCACAGATAGAATGAGGCTTGAGAAGAAACTTGGACCGAGCAGGGAAGTGGGCCTTTTGGAGAGCTGGGGAAGAAGCTCCCCAGGCAGTGGGATGGGTACGTGCAAAGACCCTGAGACAGGGAGGGGGTTGGGGTGGTCAAGGAAGGAGGGAGGTCAGCCCAGAGCAAACTGGAGGGCTGGGGAGGAAACGGGCCCAGGCTGCTTGGTGCCTTGCTGGCCACGTGAGGATTTTAGTTGTTACCCTGAGGGCACCGCCTTAGGATGTGGGCAGAAGAGAGGGGACTGGAAGGGCGCGGACGGATTTACACCCCAAACCTTCCTTCCTTCCGGCTGCGCTGTTGAGAACGGAGGGAGAGGCCGGCGGGTTAGGAGGCGGCGACAGCTGCGGTGCAGGCGGCTAAGAAGCGATGACTGGACCAGGAAATGAACAGCGCGGGAGTGAGAATTGGCTGGATTCTGGAATGTTTTGAATGCAGAGCCAACAGAATTTGTGATAAATAGGATACAATGTGTCCAAAAAGTCTAGTCAAATTAATTAAGCTGATGTGTTGACAGATATCAGTCAATTTGAATAATGAAGTACTAATGCACTTTTTGGTATAAGGAATCAAGCTTAAAAAGAGTAAATTCCAAGATGTCTATCAGAATATATGGGATGATTTTGATCATAAATGCATGTCCTTTACTGGCAGGCATATCGAATGCTGTAATATCCAATGCACCGCTGAAGCTCCTCCCAGCCCTCAGGATTTTATTTATAGTTAGTTTTTATACAGTTCTACAATGCTTTTCCTCCTTCCTCAGATTTTTAACTTGAAAGTCACACTGATTTGCTAAGACGAAAAAGGCTCTCACAATTAAATTGCGAAAGTTCTGTGACTTGGGTCCACCCCGCCTTGTGGGACATTACTCCCCCAGGACAGGACACACTCCTCCCTCCTGCCCCTGCTGTGTCTGACCTCCAGCTCCTCACTCAGCTTCTTCCCCACCCTTCAGCTGAGGCGCAAGGCAGTGCTGGGTTCACTTCTCCAGTTGGTGTGACATGGTCTACAGAACCTTCTGGAAGGAAAAAGTTTTCTCTTCTCCTGTTTCTAGAGAGTCACCCCTCAGCTCATAAACCACCAAAAGAGCCATCCAGCACTCTAAGACCTAAGACATCTCTGCAGGCAAATGAATGGTAGAAGTCAGAAATATTCAACTAGACAAAGAAGAGCAATGATCTTCTGAATTCTCACTCTCCACATATTTGGCCAAGAGCTTCACTGTACAGGAGGCAGGACCTTTTCACCACCAACTGAAACCTCTTGCTGTACAGTTTCTGCACATTTCTTTTTGTTATCTCTTCTACTGAGTCAAAGACAGCCCACATCCCATATAGCACATCTGTACTGTGAACTGTATTACTTACATATTCTCCTCTATTGGTCCTTAGTAATTTTTCTACATAAAAGCATTGACATGGAAATCAATTGCAGACCTCCTACAGACAAGGATCCTACCATTGTGTCTTTTCTGTCCTTCCCTAAAAGGTACAAAAATAAAGTTCAGTAATTATCATTCCTGTGCCCATCATGGACACAATGAACACTTAGTTCCACATACATACACAATGTCCTCTAAAAGTCTCATGTGTCTGGAGGGTGATTAGGTAATGGGATGCTATACTTATCAGTAGATTCATCCATTGATGAGTTCAATAGCTGGATGTGCTGTGAGTAGGTGGAGCCTGGCTGAAGGTGGTCACTGGTGGTGCAACCTAGAAAAGTGTATTCTTGTCCCTGGCTCCTCCCTTTTCTCTCTGCTTCCTGGCTGCAGTGTGGGAATAGCTTTTCTTCACTGTACCACTTCTGCCTTGGAGCCAGCTGGCCATGGACTGCATCCACTGAAACCATGAGCCAAAATAGGCCTCCCTTTTAAGTTGTGGATGTTGGGTATTCTGTCCCTGTGATGGAAAGTAACTAAGACAGCTGAATGAGCAAAGTGTGCGTAACACATTTGCTTCCCTCCTTCCTCAGATCCCTCTGGAGACTTGGCATAGGACCTAATGCTTTTTCAAACTTAACACACAGACTTCTTAGAAAAGACATGCTCACGGATCTCTGATGTCATCCTAAATGAATTTTCTTATACTACTATTCTTTGTATAGAATTTAGGTATAAAGAATGTTGCATGAGATTTCAAAAACCAGTAAAACTAAAATAAGCTTGCAGATCAATAAATGCAGGGAATGTATAAAATTCAAACAGTTTTAATCGAAGGAGACAAATGGGACAACACGAACGTGGTGCTGCCTGCTGGGTCCGGGTTGCCGGCCACACGCACTGAGATGGTTCTGTTCAAATGACGCAGAGCCTTCTTCCGTGCCGCCGGTGATGAAGTCATCTGGCCCTCATTTGGTGAGAACACAACTCACATATAGTCACTTATTAACTGCCTGTGTATTCTCTCTTTCAAAAAAATCATCTGACTATGACAAAGTAATACAAAACACAGATATGAACACAAGCCCTGAAAGCACGTGGCAGCTCTCAGCCAAGCTGATCTGAAACGACCCCAAAATATGTTGCCATTTGCTTATTATTATCAAAATGAAAACAAACTCTCTGTCTCTCGTTTTTTATTTCTCTTCTTTCTTTCTTTCCTTTTTTTTTTTTTTCTTTCATTTTTTGAAACAAGGTCTTACTATGCCATTCAGGCTGGCCTTGGACTCACTATGTAGCCCAGGCAGCCTTGAATTCATGGCTATCCTCCTGCCTCAGCCTCCTGACTGCTGGGATTACAGGCATGTACCACCATGCCCAGCACAAATTAAATTCTTGTAGAGAACTTGAAGCCCTTCAAGAAAATGGTTGCAAACTTTCAAGGATCTTTAAACTACTCTGAGACATATGAATGTAAATGAAAGAGATCCTTTACTTGAAGTGAAAAATCTGTATCAAAATGCCAGCCCTGACTTTTATAGAGAAGGGGCCTAGGATGCTTACCTCATAAACCTGCTAGAAAAATTAAATGAAATCATAGTGATAAACGCATTTGTGATATCCTCCCTGTAGCAAGTTAGAAGATGCCGTAGCCACGTATCCCAGAGAACAGGAGAGAGGAAACACAACCCAGCCTCGTAGCGTGGAAGCAGGCATGTCTCAGTCACCTTCCTGCCCAACACCCACAATTAATGGAGAAGAGGTTCATTTTGGCTCGCAGTTTTTGGAGGAATCATTCCAGAGCTGGCTGGTTCCAAGCAGGAAGGACATGGGGCAAGGGTCTGACGGAGGAAATGCAGGGAGCAGAGAGAAGGGAGGAGACGGGCCCAGCTCCTGACTGACAGGCCCAGCTCCTGACAGGCCCAGCTCCTGACAGCAGGTCAGTTGTGCATCACGAGGAGACTGATCTCCGGAGAACAGAGCCCCATGATCCAATCACCTTCTGACACACGAGGCTTTTGGGGACACCCCAGATCTGAACGATAGCAAGATAATGAGAAGCCAAAATGTGTCGTGCGGTAAGCATCATGCTGAGGACCCTTCCAGCCTTCTTTCACTCCAGAAGAGTGTTCAGGTTTTGCATACAATCAGAAAAATATTGGTGTATAATTTTTAATGTAAACTACATATTGATTTACTCTGTTTTTAAAAAATAAAGCCAACTTCCGCCCTGCTCTCCACTCTCATAAACAGAAAACATGAAAAACTTTCATTCCCAAAGAGGACTGATTTTTGGTATGGTTTCATGCTCTGATCATGGTCATGTGTTGATGACAGCATATTTACTGAAACAGGTTACCTGGTCTGAAATGCAAAACTTGAAAACGCAAACATGCAGGCGTGACTGCAGATACGTAAAGCAGTGTTTGGTACCGATGACCCTTACCAGCACCAAGGCCTGCTGAAATCCATAAACGAAACAAATTCCGAAACGGATCCAGAAGTAAAGCAAATGAAGGGGCTAACTGTTCTTGGTTTAATGAAGTATTTCTATTTTACCTGTAAGAGATAACTACGGGAAGAAATATCAAAAGGCCTGCCCTGATCTAGGTTCCATAATTTTTTCCACCCAAGCATTTTGCAATTTTCACTTCCAGGCTCTGTGGCTATTCTCAGATATTCAATAACATCACCCATACACCACTGCATGTCATGCTGAATTAATGAACACCCTCCGGCAGGCAGGATCCGGGGGACACACGGCGGAGACGAGCATTTCATGATCTTACCTAGGACAGCACCACTGGTCCACCAAAGGGACAGTGCTCCACGGAAACACCGGGGGGCTTCATCCTGACATCCCGCCCCTCGTCGCAGCGCGTGGAGAGACAGCCAGTGGCAGGAGAACAGTCCCCTGGAGGGCGGGGAGACCAGACCCGTCCAGGAGAGGGGGCCACAGCAGTCAGCTGTTTCAGAGAATCAGTGCAGGCAGACTCAGAATAGGAGCCCTGCAGTAGGAAGTGGACCTCTCATCTCATATCTAATCAAGTAAGAGAACAACAGTGAAGAAGAGGAAGAGGAGCCCTCACCCAAATGGGCATAGAAGGGCCACGCAGCTCCGTGTTTGCTGCGGTCCCCGCGTTCCCGGGGGGAGAACCTGCAGGCGGACACGGGAGCTCACAGAAGTCCTCTACACACGGATTTAAAAATAGGAGCATACGCTATGGTTTTCTTTAGGGAGTGGCTCAGTCAAGTTCAGTATATTTTGTCCTCTTTGGAGTCCCAAGTTATAAATAAATAAAACCTACAGTTCTTGCCTTCTTTATGTCTGACTTTTAGCAAGACTGATTTCCAAGATGGCCAAAATCAGATAAGAAACATTTTTTCAGTTTGGGTGCAAGTATGTTTATGTGTGCGTGGTGCATTATCACAGTGCATTATATATAGTATAGAGACAGTTCATGTATGACATATATATTCTTCTATATGTGTGTGCTATGAGTACATATTGTGTGTACATCTTATACATGTGCATATATATACACATATATGTATACATATAACACAGAGGGAGGCTATTACTTTGTTTGACTAGAACTAATCCTTCCTTCTAAGAAAAAATCCTATCTCAGAACTGCTCCTGTGTTCGGGGGTGGGGAGACTAGTCTGCTATGACTCCATCCTTCTGACTATAGCTCTCTCAAGACTTTTCTATTAAGAATTAAACAATAAAATCAGCCCTTCTTTGGTGTTGTAACCCACAATACGTGAACCTCAAGGCCGCAGTGAGAGAAAGACCTGGACAGTCAGGCAGTGCAGAGGCAGAATGGGGACAGGGAATCGGGCAGCACTTGGGCTCCTGACTCTGACCTGACTTCGTTTTCCTATTAAACTTCTAGCTGGTGCCGAGGGTGTGTCTCGGCGGGCCAGTATGTGCTTAGCATGCACAAGGCTCTGGGCTGGATCCCCAGAATCACAAAAAAGAAATGCATTTCTGAGTGTTTCCTTGTCTTTTCCATAAACAGACTTTCAACTCCTGCTACTCGCAGTATCTCAATATTCTCCCAGTAATTCCTCCCTTGCTTCTAGATAAATTCAACTTGAACTTCATGGACACCAATCAAGGGAACCCTAAGAAATAGAACATCCATGGGTCTGGTCTTGCTTGTCAAAGGATGTACATGAAAGGATACTGTAGCCAACAGACTAAGTGCTAATTCCCAGTTACCACTTGATCTTAACCATCCTTGGTAGGTAGCTTACCATACATAAGGTTAGCCTTAAAGCTTAAACAGATATCAAAGCAAAAAAAAAAAAATCTTGATTTCACATTGTTGGATTTCCACACTCACGGAAGGGCAGTGCTATATGATGGTAGGAAACAGAATTTTCAAAGAGGTTTCTTTCTTTCTTTCTTACTGTATTTTTAAACCCTTTGCTTCTGAACTTGGTGCTCCGCAGGCAGTGTAGCCAGGGCGCCTCCTCCCCACTCCATGGTGAGGACTTCCTTCTGGTCCCTGTCCCTGACTAAACGGTGCGGGGCTGTGAGAACGAAAGGAGTTATTTTTACCAAAGACAGGGTTTTCTGCATGCTGTGCAGGGGCACCACAGGACTGTCTGGCTGGAAGCTGGGGCGTCTGAGACAGTAGTGGCAGGAAGGCCACTTTCCCAGCTGGTCGCACATCCCGGCGTCAGTGCCGTCTGCTTCAGGACCGCCCTGGATCTCCCCGAGGGTGGTGGGCGGGCAGCAGAAGATTGGGCTTTGCTTGGCATTGCCTTTTCTTGAGGATCTTCAAACAAAAAGCACCCCCACCCCCACCTCCCACATCTGTTACAGGGAAATTAGGGGATCGGACAGCGTTGCCCAACTGGAGAAGAGCAGCCCCTGCCTGAGCCCCCAGTTTGGCCAGCGGCCCTAAATAACACAGGACAATCCCACAAGGAATGAGTCTGGGCAGTGTGGGGCCAGCTGCCTTATGCAGCAAACTATGATTTTTAAAAGAAAATCTGAAATCTTTGAACGCATGCACCTTGCACGCGATACTGCAGTCCCTTCCCCCATCACAGCCAAGCCAGCACCGCCTCTTCCTCCTTCCACACAGCGTTAGCAGCGGTCCGAGGACAGCCCTGCCCTCAGTCGCGTGTGGTCCACAGCCAGCAGGCACCCCACCACATCAGGAAGACAGCAACGAGACTGTATGAGACAAGCGACAAGGAACACAGGGGTGGGTGGAATGAGGCGCGTCCTGGGGGCTGCACACGATCAACGTTACACGCACGTATGAAAACACCACGCTGGGACCCAGTATGTTAGAAACTAATGGGCGATGACAGAAATAGTTTTAAAAGGCCTCAAAACAAGAAAATACAAAAAATAAAACAAGGCCCAGAAACTAATCCCTTCACAAACAGGTTTGCTCTGTGTACCGTGCCCTCCCAAAGAGAGCCTTCACTTAGGGTTACACAAGTTACACGGCTTTTTCACGGTATCACTGAGGTAGTAGGGTGAGGATTTTTTAATTATTGAAAATAGTTGTGTCAAGTATGAAAGTCAAAGAAAGTGCATATAACCTGAACTGTATTCAAATTTACTAATTAGTGCTTTCAATGTTTTTAAGAATTTGATAAAAGATTTCACAGTATCTTATGGATTTGTTGAATCTTATGGATTTGTTTTACGCATGGACTTTCATATATGTTAACAGTGATTGTGGAGCAGGGCTCGGTGGCACACGTCAGTAATCCCCGCACTTGGGAGACTGAGGCAGGAGGGTAGCCATGAGTTCAAGGCCAGCCTGGGCTACATAGTAAGTTTAAGACCAGCCTGAATTACAAGGAAGATCCTGTTTCAGAAAAACCAAACCAAACCAAACCAAATCAAAACACAGTGATTTCGGACAGAGAACAAATGCTAAATAGTGATTGGAGTGTAGCTGGGGGCTTTTATTCAGGATCTGTTGCAATGGGTAAAGATATGTCAGTAAAAAACCGGGCTCAATTTGAAACAGAATTGGGTGGTGCAGGTCTGACAGGGACACACGCTGACCCGGAGGAGCCTCTTCACCAAGGACAGCCGCGTCACTGCAGCACCCAGAATCCGTAGAGCCGGGCGCTGCTCCCTGGAAAGCCCAGGGGAGGCCGCGAGCAGGCGCCTTCCCAGAGCCTCCGGGGCCACCGCGGGAGATGCCGGTGCTCTCGGCAAACCGGCCCGGGTTTGCAGCTTTGCTCTGCCACGTCTGCTCTGTAATCGGATAACTACTTCTCAGCTTGCTGTGTCCTCCACTGGGTCCAGAGCTAACCCCGACCTCTCAGGGTGGAGAGGTTTAATGAAGGCAGCGATGGACGCACTGGAGCACTGTTGGAAATACATAAAACTAAACAAATAGCCATGTAAAGACCGTTGCAGAGCTGGCAGTGTTCTCTTAAAATACCCCTGCCAGGGACAGTGCTGGTTTTCTAAGTTTTTGAAATCACTATAAATTTATTGAAAGCCCATTCCTTGGGGGGAAGATAAACTAGAAATGCTGTCTTTTTTTTTAAATCAAAACAAAGTCTACCTCTTCTATGATGAGACTGCTTTGTCACATTACTTGGAAATTGGTTCTGAAGAAATCATCACAAAGAATTTCTGTAAGTGGCTGCCACCTTTCAAGGTAATCGTTAGCTTCAAGTCTCCTCTGCTTTGCCAGGCTGTGCCCTCTTACGGTCCCAGCAGTGACCTCAAGCAGGGCTCCGGGCTTGCCTTTCTCTCAGGGCTTGACACCGAGTTACTCCCTGGGCCTGGGTCCAGTGACACCTCGGTAAGGCCTGGACTCCTAATCAGCCCTAAGGAACTCCACTGACCGCCAGGCACCCCAAAGTAAGAAATGCTAACTTCTTTTTGTTTGCTTTTATTAGTCTGTGGCTGCAGCACGTAACGATCACCTTCCTTGCGAGGAGCTGTGCACGCACACAGCACATCTCAGTTCTTTTCTTCCCCCTTTCCCTGCTCCCTCGCTGTATCTCTTGATGCCCTTCCATCTGAGAGAGATCTATTTCCTTACTTCTCAGCATGTTTTATTTTGTTCTTTATATTTTGGATTTCTGACATGAGAGGAAACCATGTGATATTTAGGCTTCTAAGTCTGATTTAGCTCACCAGCCATTTTCCTGCAAATGACACACAAGTTTGTCTTTATGACACAGTTCTAGTCCATCGGGTATAAATACATTTTCTTTATGCATTAAACTGTTGAGGGACATACAGGCTGCCTTCAAGGTTCAGCTGTTATATATTCTATAAACACGGCTATGTATGCATCACTGTAATACGATGTCTTTCACTGTTTTGGAAAGATACCCAGAAGGAGAATAGCTGAGTTAAACAGAATTCCTAGTTTTATCTTTCTGAGTATCTCCATACTGAGCTCCTATTGTACTAGTTTTCTAGTTGTGCAACAGCAAGCAGAAACACTGAAATGACACCCAAGATTTGGCAGTAGATTTATCTAATGTCAGACAGGCACTGACAGGGAATCAATTGTCCCTCAAAATGTCAGGCCCCAAAGGCCAGGGAGGGAGGTATTTATGGGGCTTCAAGGAGGGTTGGGTACAGAAGCAGAGTACTTGACTCTATTTGATTGGTTCTTACAGCATGCATCACAGTGACCAGCTGTTTCTAAGGGAAAGAAGCAACCAGAACTGAAACAGAAACTATTACCTGGGCAACTAAGAAACTGAAGTATACTGGTTGGGCAGGGCATTTTCTGTTACATCTCCCCCATCTTTTAGTTTCCCTGACAAATCTTTGTTGGGTGTGTTACATGTGTTCTTTTGAGCTAAGGCCCAACTAAAAGCAATAACATTAGGGCTCTCAGTGGTCCCCAAGACAGAAAGTTTTCCCACCAGGAGATTGTGGTTTGTTTCCCTTATTATAGCGTTTTTCCTTAAGTTGACTCTGACAAGGGGGTGAAGGAGCTAACCTGATCTAGGAGAGTGTCCAATGTGCCAAGGACACTTGTCAAATTCTTATCATTTGTAAGGGCCTTACTGGTCATTTTTTATTCTCTTGGGGGCAATCATCCATAGAACTAAAGCAAAAACCACAGCTAGCAGAGAGGCAGGGAAGCAAGGACTGGGGTGAGCAGCCTGAAAAGACACAAACAACAAGGGGAACAGGTATGGAGCAATCCTGTGAACCGTGTCCTCGGGTTTCAGCCATGCATAGACTGGTCGGCACCCGGAGCGACCAGAGCAGGGCTCTGAGTGCATCCTCTCTTTAGAGTGAGCTGTCTGGTCCAGGTAAATTTTCCAGTGAATCTAAGGCTGGATTTCTGAAACTTGAGGCGGTAGTTACCATGTACCTGGGTTACATGTATGTGCAGGAGCGTCTGCAGGTATAGCTGGTCTTACGTCTGCAGGTGGAGGTCAGGATCGACGACACAGACGCCGAAGCCTGAGCTGGCTGCAGGGCACGGATGCCAGGGCTGTGGCCTGAGCTTGCAGAACATGTGGTGGGGGCAGGTCTGGCTCTGATCTTCTGGGAGTACTGGGTAGAGTGTTCCTGGCTGGGGTTGACACTTCAGTCAGTCAGATTCCCAGAGTGCGGTCAGGAGCACAGGCTTAGCATCATTGGTGACAGGTTTCCAAACAGCTGCAGGAAGCAGTAGAAAGAGAGACTTGGCCGAAACAACTTTGTCCAAGGTGGCCACAGCATACCTAGCCTGTCAGACTCCATCCTTAACAGAGCTACTTCCATCTGTAAACGGGGTGTTCTCAGCACGTCAGGGGGCCCACTTCTAGGTCCGGTATGGCATTTGGCACCTGGACAGTTAGGTCTCAGTCTAAGGTGAGCTTGTCAGCTTTCTTGATCTGATGACAGTGGCTATTAGAGGACGAAGACAAAGCGGGGAGGCCGCCCTTGGCAACTGGATCCGTGTACTTGTACAGCTGGGCAACTGGGCGCTCCCAGGGGCTGACAGTCTGAGCGAGCATCATTGCTTTTATGAACTCAAGGATCCAGATTCTAACGCCCAGGGATTTAGCTCAAGCAGCACACACCTGCCTGGCAAGTGCAAGGTCATGAGTTTGACCCCAGTACCAAACAAACAAACAAACAAACAAAGATCCAGATTCTATAGAAGTCAGTGGCTCCAAGAAACTTGCGGAGTTTCTTTCTTGTAACGTTTCTGCCAAATATTGCAGCAGAGCTTTTGTGCCTTTCCAGCAGGCAGCTCAGGTGTCATTAATCAGAAGTGCAGTGACACTTTGTGCTGGGAAACAAGTGAGGTCAGCTGTGAGGGCTTCTCCAAAGAGGAGGAACAGGTTTCTGAGCCTCTGGGAGGCTGAGTCCAGCTCGGTTGACTTTTTTTCTTTTTGGTACCAGAGGTAGAACTCATGACCTTACACTTGCTAGGCAGGCACCTATGCCACTGAGCTAAACCCCCAGCCCAGGTCAGTTGACTTTGAAGCCCAGAAACTGGGGTCTTTTCTAAGGGGGTCTGGTTGGTAGGAGCCAACCAAAGGCAGACAGGTAGGTTCGGGCAGATGTACCAGCAGACACTGGGTGGCAGAGGCAATGCATATGGAGGGCAGCTGTGGCAGCATTGGCAGCTTGGAGATCTTGCACTGGCTTTATAGGCAGGAGAAGTGTATTTTAGCAGTTTGACAGTGTACAAACATTTTGTGATTTTGAAGCCTCATTTTTTTTCTTCAGGGGCCATCATGGAGCCTGAAGGGACAGAGAGCCAGGCATGGAGCACTCACACCAGTGAGTAATTCCTATTGGGCACTTTTATCAGGAGAAGAGCAGTGTTCCAAGGTGACCACCAGTCTATCAGGGTCCTGAACTGCTTCACACAACTGCTTCATGCAACTGCTTTAGGTGTGGCTAGAGAATGGTTGGTGGTGAGGGCCAGAGATGAGTGTTGGCTTATACCTCTGGGAGAATTTTCAGAATTTCAGGATTGTGGTTATCTGTCTCAGGCCGATATAGGGTTAAACAAGAGGGAGGCTGACTGGCTCAGTGCCTTTAACTTGAAAAGGAGGTCTCTTCCCAGAAGTGGTCTGGGGACTGGCTTATACAGGAATTCATGTTTCATGAGATGTCCTCCCAGGTTGCAAGTTTGTGCTTGGCAGAAGGGACAAGAGACAAGAGTCCCACGTGCCCCAGTGATGGTAACTTTTTGGCAGTGGGGACTTCTGGAGGCAGCGAGTTTTGTTGTGCTGTGTACCAGGGAAGTCACAGGTTTGCCCCTGACTTTTGCAGTAACTGCAGGCTCTCAGGGGCTCAGTCTGAGAGAGCTCCACATGTCCTATCCATTCGGACCCAACAGGGCGAGGAGAATTCAGTTTAGGTGGGCCTGGACAGTCAGGCTTTGTTGTGTCTTTCAGATTGAGGGACTATCGATTTTTTAGTGTCCATGGTCCTCCTCAGGCTTCTGGATAACAGGAGTAACTTTTGACATATTGATGGGGTTTCTGCTCCCCTTCTCTCATGTCTTTGAAACATGCTTGACTGGTTTTAGGGTCCTAAGTAGAGTGACCTTTGGGAAAGACCATGACAACTCATTCATCAGGGCTGACGGCCCAATTTTTTCTCAAAGTGTGGAAATGAGACGGTCATCGCAGGTGGGTGTTAGGTGATGCCATCTGACCAGGATAGGTGTAGCTGTGAAGCAGAAGGTTCAGGGGAAGGGTCTCTATGACCAAATGTAGGCAAGGGATAGCCGGAACCAGTTCAAGTGGCTGGGAGCAGATGAGTCAGGAGCAAGAGTGAAGCTACAGGTGTTGGCAGCAACTGTGGCAGCCAGTGAGGGTGCCAAGGTGGAATTCTCAGGAACAATGGCCCTCTTTATTTTCTTTGAGATGCACAGAGCAGTTTGGCTTTATTTTTAACACCATAAAAGCCCTTTTTCCTGCAGTCAGGGACTATGGGTTTTGAC
>RJWM01032380.1:6695-21615 GCA_004363535.1 Dasyprocta punctata | reverse complement strand
GAACAATTAATACTCATATGATTAGATCAATCTAGCATGTCTATATCTGATAATGTAAGAAACCATTTTAAAGATAACGATGCGCAATATTGCAACCATTGTCAAGCTTCTATCTACCGGTTCTGTAAACCTGCAATGTTGTGTATTTACTCTAGTCGTTTGCTTGTCTCTTTTGCTTGTTGTTTTTACTATATATGTCGTCTTTTTGTTGTTGTTGTTGTTGTTTTTGTTTTGTTTTTCTTCGCTCAAATAAAATTAAAAAAAAACATACATAGATTATTTACACACGTAAGAGTTATTGTCAGGTAGACAATTCCACTTCTAGTTCAAGCAATACATAGGAATCTAACACCTATAAATGTGTCTTTCCACTTTTCCAGTAAGTCTCAAAAATCATCCAATTTTCAGAGATGACCAAAATGGCAAAATTCAAGAGAGAATACATTTAATGACCTTCATAAAAATATTTGCCCTCTATTGCTAGAATACAACCTGCACATCAGTTTGGCTGAGATGCTATGCAATGAGTACAAAGTCAGCTAAGAGTAAGATATGAAGGTTTTTGCTCTAACATTCTAATTTATAGAAGAAAATTCATTTGAAGCACCTTAAAATAATATTATATTCTATCAAGTCTCCTTAGAGGGTTGGCTATCATCTAAATCAGGAGATGACTTTAGCACTTGTTGCAACCAGAATAGGACTGAATTATTAGTATTTTAAGAGTAAATACATTGCTTTTTAAGTTCATTTCTATAAAAAAATTTTAATGTAAATCTTTGCTATTTGTTTCATTTGTAAACAAAAGAAACAACCTTTAGGCTCCCATTCAAGCATAATTCCTCTTTATAGGTAACTATTTAAACACTTTCCACTAGAAAAAAAATTATTTAATTCTCTTTAAAAAAAAACAGTCTGAGGAAAAAATACTAAAAGATTAACAAAATGACTACTAATAAGAAAAGTCAGGCATGGTGGCACACACCTGTAACTGCAGCATTTGAGAGACTGAGGCAGGAGGATTACCACAAATTCAAGGTCAGCCTGAGCTACATATTTTAAGACCAGCTGGCAAAGTGTGATGGTGCATGTCTGTAATCCAACCATTTAGGAAGCTGAGACTGGAGGACTGCCCTGAGTTCAAGGCCTGGGCTACCTAGTGAGTTCAAGGCCAGCCTGAACTACATAGCAAGACCCTGTCTCAAAAAATAACAACAAAAGATCACCTGAACTACAAAGTGAAACACTGTCTAAAAAATAAAAAAATAAGATGAAGCACAATAAAGACTAATGAAAGCAGTATGTTTACTGAAGTATACTATGCATTACACTTAATAAAGACATACAAAGTATACTATAACTTATGCATATGGTAAGTATATTGAGTAAGCAAAAGTAAAATTTAAGAGAATGCCCTTCAGTAATATTATGTACTTTGTCAGATGTTACAAGGGTAGGTACATATCATTTGGGTTTGTCATTTTCCAAACCCAAACACACACCAAGAGTGAATCTAATATGAACTGTACACTCTGGGTCATAGTGACACACCAATGTAGGTTCATTAACTTTAACAAATATTCCAATGTACTGCAGTAGGGGGAGAAGAGAGTACAGTAGGTCGCCTTATCCTCAGGTAATAGGTTCTAAAAGAATACCTATAACTGCAGGTAGTGCCAAACTCTACACTACATTTTTTCGTATACCTACATACTTACAACATTTAAATTATTAACTAGTTACAGTAAGAAATTAACAATGTACTATATAATGAAAGCTATTTAAAACTCACTAACTTTATTTCTAGAGTTGTCCATTTGACATTTTCAAGTCAAAACTGACCATAGATAACTGAAATGTCAGAAAAGTGAAACCACAGATAACAGAGGATGACTACTCTATACAGCAACTCTATGCATTCTGTTGAATTTTGATGTGAATCTAAAAACGCTCTAAAAATAAAGTCTATTAAAAGGGAGGAAAAAAGACCAGTCTCTGTGATCTCTGCCTGTCATCATCCACAATTGCTCAGGATCCACTCTCAGTTCTCTTTCCCACTTAGCAAACTTGTAAGTTCCCAGCGTTCAACCACCATCTTTAAATTAAACTCCAAAGTTTATTTCCAGCCCTAAGCTCCAAACTGACATTTCCTTGGACTCTTGAAAATCAATGTTTTCAAAACAGAACTCATTGGCCAACATGACTGAACAAGATACTACACTAAGAATAAAAATTAGAAAAAATATGTAATTATCCCTTGCCAAAGAAATGGTTACATACATGGACAATTCAAGAGAACCAATGAGAAACTGTTTTCTTTTCTTTTTTTTTTTTTGCACACGCAGCGGCGGAGGTGGGGGGGGCGCGGGCAGGGGGCGGTTTACCAGGAATCAAACTTAGGACCTTGCCTTTGCCTGGCAGGTGCTGTGCCGCTGAGCAATATCCCTGGCCCAAAAAGCTGTTTTTAATAATGAAGTAACTTACCTAAAATTCTTTAACACCCCAAAATAGTATAATTTCCTAAGCTAATCAGACACAAAACAGATACTAATGAACAGCTTTCATAAACAATAACTAGACAGTGAAGTGAAAAAGAATACTTACAATAGCAATAAAACATCAAATATGTAGAAATAAATGTAATAAATGTATAAAACTCATATAAGTGGAAAGAAAACATTAACATTGAAATGACACAATAAACTAAGAAAAAGTAAAAAAGCTCATCACATTATTGGAAAAATATTCATCATAAAGATTTCACAATATCCAAGTTCATTTATAAATTTAACACAGTTTGAAATAAAACAGAAGTATTTGTTTTCTAGTAGTAGATGAGCACATTCTAAAGCTTATAAGGAAAAACAAGCAAACAAGAATAGCCAGGGAAACTCTGAAAATAAAGAAAAATGAAGGGGGAGGAGACTAACCCTAACTGATATTAAAATTCCATGACTTCATTAAGGAAAACTATGAGCAACTAGAATACAAAGAAGCCAATGAAATAGAATATAAAGGCCAGAAAGACTCAAATGAGATGCAAATTCAGTATGTAATAAGGGCAACAGGGTAAAGGTGAACTTTGTAATAGCGTTGGAACAATGTAACCTTTTAAAGAAAATAAACCTGTATTCATAACTCACTACATATGCCAGGATACAACTCAAAAGATTTAAATGTAGAAAATTAAACCACAAAAGTACAGAAAGAAAACAGGGAACATGGGTAAAAGTTATTATAATCTTGGAATGAGGAAAGCCTTACTGCATCAAAATTTAGATGCCAGAGAAGAAATAAATATAATTGGCTACATAAAGAAGCAAGATCTTTTGCATAACATAAACGCAAATACAGACACACACACACACACACACACTAAAGAAACAAAAAGTGAAAGTCAAAAGAGATGGCAAACTAGGAGATGACATTTGCAATCCAGGAGAGCAAATCTCCTTAATTTAAAAAGATCTTCTAGAAACTAAAAGAATCCAGTAAGTGGACATATAATGAGAAAAAAGCAAATAGAAACAAAATTAAGGTACTATTTTTGAGCCATCAGGACTGTCAGAAATCCAGAACTTTGATTTAATATTGTTGATGAAATTCTGAAAAATTAAGATATTCTCAGCCAGTGTTGGAAGGAGTAAGAGAATCAGTAGGTGTGGAGGGAATTCAATAACCTTTACAAACTATTTTTTTTTTTTTTTTTTTTTTTTTTTTTGGTGAGACAGGCTCTTGCTAAGTAGTCCACACTGGTCTTGTACCCACTACAGTGAGTACCCAACTTACAAAAATTAAAGTTCCAAATTTTCACAGTTGTACTATGTAAGATTCACTTTGTTGGGTTACGAATTTGACTTACAAACAATTCCCCTGGAACAGAACTCATTCAAAAGTCAGAGATTTACTGTAGGTATCCCAGATTGGCCTCAAACTCACAGCCATTCTCTTTTCCAGCCTGCTGAGTAGTGGAATGCACCACTACGCCCAACATCTATCAACATTTAACAAGTTCGTGATGGGGCCATAATTATGTCTTGCTGCTGGATTTGAACCACTGTCCCATTAGGTAGTTTTGTATTAATTTTATTAGTAAAAAGACCAACAAAAGTGATTAGATCCATTTGTACCAGCAGTGGTACAAACCACCCAATGGGACAGTCATGCATGTACCAGCAGTGGTTCAAGCCAATGGGAACATGTTAAAGAACTCCATTTCTGAAAATTTCTTGCAGATAAATCTGCATACATAAAGGATATACTCTGCAACATAATACCAAAAGACTACAAACAAACTTATTTCAATGGCACAAGCACGTAAACCCAACACTGAAGGAAGGTGAAGCAGGAGGATCACAAATTCAGTCCCACCTGGGTAATTTAGCAAGACCATGTCTCAAAAATAAATAAATAAATAAAAGGAGCTGAGAATATCACTCAATAATGGAGCGCCTATAGGTTTGATCCCCAGTATTAAAAAAAAAAAGTCACCCAATAAGATGCTTGCTAAATTATACCAATCCGTCCATGCAATGGAATAATATCAGTTATTTTAAAGTTGAGGGAAATCAGTCCAGCACAGTGGCATATTCTTGTAATTTCCAGCTACACAAGAGGCTGAAGCAGGAGACTCACAAGTTTGAGGCCAGCATGGACAACTCAGTGAGATCCTGTCTCAAAAAAAAGAAAAGAAAAGGGCTGGGGATGCAGCTCAGTGGTAAAGCATCCCTGGGTTTGTTTCACATACACATGTCTTTTCCTGCACTTCAAGTACATGAAACCACTCCCCAAGATGACTGTAAACTGCATGATTTACAAATGTGTACTAACAAAAGCGAAAAAAAAAAAAGGCAGGAGAGAACTTGCTCTGTGTAGCAATATGGAATGGTCTGTCTGTAGAAATTAGAAAAAAGACAAGGTATAAGAAAAGGCAGTAACAAGAATTTTATTATAATTGCATAAATACTGTAAGGATAAACAAGAAACCATTAAAATTGTCCCTAAGAGGTAAGACAAGATCAAACAGACTCGTTCATTCATGTTTGTGCACATCAACTCCAGAAGGAAGGAAGGGAATGGTGCACAGGTGCATTAACACCTAAGCAACACTACCAACGGCCAGGCACATGTACATTTCCAATAATCAAAAGACAAACTTTAAGAAGTTCAGAAGGTAAAAACTTGTAACTGGAGCCAGATTCTCTGACAGAAATTCTCTCAGTCTGGTGACAATACCTAATTGCCCACTCTGCCAAATTCCTCCGAGTTCTTCAGGTAGCTCCTGCTGTAACTTCAGAGTAGACCAAAAGTCACCAATCTTGAGGATGCTTTGAGAGGCCTGAGAACCCCAGAGGCAAGGGTGGCCGCAGCTCCACATCAGGTTTCCACAGGCACTCCTGAATAGGTGAACTCCCACAGCGCACTAC
Organism: Dasyprocta punctata; assembly: GCA_004363535.1. Taxonomy (NCBI): domain Eukaryota; kingdom Metazoa; phylum Chordata; class Mammalia; order Rodentia; family Dasyproctidae; genus Dasyprocta; species Dasyprocta punctata. The sequence goes on along the minus strand of RJWM01032380.1, from coordinate 16,189 downwards.
CTCCAAGCTCCCTGCATCTTCAGACATCTTCCTATGGCCTTTACAAATGAACAATTAGTGGGATTGTTTAATTCTTCATTACAATCTTTTTTCCTCAAAATCCTTACTCACTTCACTACATTATCTTCTGGCAACGCTGCAGAAAAATCTAAAACCATTCTCTTTCTCTTTCTTTGTAAGTAAACTCCTATCCTCCTCCTCCTTGTTTCTGATTGGCTGTTTATACAGTACTTTCTTTTTCCTTGAAATCTAAAAATTTCATTAGGATGTATCTTCTTTCCATAAATTTCATTTAATGTAGATTGAGCTCCTTGTATATACAAATGCAGTTTTTTTTTTTTTTCCAGCTTAAAGATACTTTTTCCATTGCAACTTTGATGACTGTTTCTATTTTGTTTTGGTATCTTCTTCAGGAACAATACTGACTTAGGTCACAACACTAATTTACCTTTCCACATTGTAAATTTTGCTCTTCATGGATCCTAGTGGAGTTTAAAATTCTACAAATGGATTTAGTATCATTATAGTTTCTTTCTCTCAGCTCATTTATTTCACTTTTTAATTATTTTTTTCCAAATCCATTTTATTTCAAGGAGAAAAAGAAAAGGAAAGAGGAAAAAAAATACTAAAAATTTCAAAACACATCAGTCAGGGGGCAACAATGTTATATACACTGCGTACTGTCATCCCCAAATCACTTTTCAATTCTATCTGCCTCTCAACCAACTAGTTTTCAAATTAGTGTGTTGCCTTTTCTTGCCTTCCAATCCACTTTAGTCTTTCTTAAATTTTATTAAACACAGCACAAAATACATTTCACTTGAAATTTACTTCTAGTTTCTGTAATCTTTTTCAAAATTACACTTTTCTAGGGATTGAACCCAGGGTCTTCACACTGAGTTATATCCCCAGATCTTTCCATGTCTTATTTTAGAGTAGAGTCTCATGAAATCACTAAGTTGCCTAGGCTGGGCTCAAATTTGTGATAAAGCCTCCTGTCTCAGTCTCCCAGACTGCTAGGATTACAGGCATGCATCACCATACCTAGCTCCCTAAATAAAATTCTAAATGAAGTTATTTTCACCTTTAGTTGACTTTTGGGAGGTTCCAGGAGGCCTCTAAGGTACCTCAAAAGAATGTATCATTATAAAGAAAGAGACACTAAACTAATTAGATTTATTTGATATGTTAAATTTATATGAGAAATATTTCAAATAAATAAATGTTTTATTTTCAAAAGACTTATACTTTTCCTGTGCCTCAAAACTATATCCCTCTCTTATTTTGACAACATTTTGCTTCTTTCTTTTTACATATTACTTAACAATGATTTCAGGCCTAAGTTTTCTTCAAAACAGAATGGCTGGTTCTCCCTGTAATGCTGTCAGTTTGGTGAGGCTTTTTCGTTTTGTTTTTCCACCTCCAAGTTTGTAAAATGGAGAGCTGATGCCCATATAAAGTGAACTGGTCATTCCAGGGTAGTTCAGATTCATCCCACAGATCTTTCATTTCTCTAAGCCCCCTTCTGTAAACCCATCATATTGCTTCTGCTGCCTGTACCTAATCTATCTAAACTAGTTTCCACTCCAGATGGATGAGATACTGCCACACTGCTCCAGGGAGGAAGAATGCTGTGTCAAGGAAGAGCTCTGGTAGTCTGAGCATGTGCAAGCCACATGTGTCCTTTGGCCCCAGTTCTGCAGCTCCTGAATCTTGTTGCCGCAGAACAAACCCACGCCTGGCTGCCACTGGCCACTTGAGATCACCTAGATTTACTCACTCTTTTCTCTCCCAAGTTAGCAGAGACAATCTAACATCTTACGTTCCTCCTCACATCCCTGCACTGAGTTCTCAGAAAACAGCAGTGAGTCAAAGCCCTGGTTTTTTCTTCAGCCTGATCCCATCTATTATGATTCAGCTTTGCACCTGATTTTTTTTCCTCAATCACTTCTATCTGGAGCTGGTGATTTGATCAGAAGAGTGGTAGGAAGTATGACAAATTCTAGTGCAAAGTCACATGTTTCCTGGAAACTGCCAATGGTCATTTTCTAAAGTATTGTTCTACCTTCTGAATTCTCCATTTTTTGTAGTTACTCCTTCTAGATAAATTTTGGATTAAATTTTCCCTTTCACATTGCTGGGCTTTTTCCTCCACCTGGAGATCCTTGCTGTCTGTACATATGTAAAAGTGAGACAAAGCTAGGTGGGTGGCTTCTTTTTTTTTTTTTTTTTGCGGCACCGGGGATTGAACTCACAACCTCGCGCCTGTCAGACAGGCACTTAAGTCACTGAGCCAAACTCCTGGCCCTGGTTTTTTGAGGTAGGGTCGCACTATGTAGCTCAGGCCAGCCTTGAACTCACAACGCTCCTCCTACCTCAGCCTCCCGAGTGCTGGGATTAAAGTCATGCGCCACCACACCCGGCTTAGGTGGCTTCTTTTAGTATAGTATGTAAGATTTTTCTCTCACTAGATGTCCCTCTTAAATAGGAAGGTGCACCATATTCTGGTTTCCAGAGCAATGCTTGTCCAAAGGCATCCACCAGAATGAAAAGTCCTCAGAAGACCAAAAGCAAAAACAAAAACTTCAAGAAGCTTTACTTTATTTATTCATGTTGGTGTATGTCCACAGGACCAGGCAGGAAACTTGATCTGGCTATTTGTTTATAGAAAGGGTCTCAACCTATAGTTTAGGCTCGCCTTGAAGTATGTACTTGGACTGACCTCGAACTCTCAGTGATCTTCCTGCCTCAGCCTCCTGAGTGCTGGGACTATAGGCATGCACCACTGTCTTAGTTACTTTTCACTCACTGCCGAGACAAAATACCTGATGCCCAAAATTAGGGAAGGAAAGGCTTATTTCTTACGGTTTCTTGGGAGTTTCAGTCCATACTCAGTTGACTCCAAGACAGCGTGATGTGGTGGGGCTGCCAGTCATGGCCGCCACAACAGCAAGGCATGCTGACGAGAGAGAAGGTGGAAGGGAGAAAGAGGAAGACCCACCTTCCTTACACTGTATGTTGGCTCCACCCCTGGGTTGGTGCAGCACTCACATCATCAATTCCAGCACTAGACAACAAACCAATCACAAACGCCAGACTCAGCCCCATCAAAAGTATATGACGACTTGCAGGGACACAGTATCACCCAATACAACCACCAACACAGCAAGGCACAGGGTAAACCTACGCAAAGAAGAATTTGAGGGTTAAAAACAATCAACTGCTACCCTCAAAACAAGAGAAATAGGACACGGGAACAGAAGAAAGAGGGCAGGGAATCTTCTGCCATGACAGCTTTCAGACAACCTTTGAATTTCCCATGTATGTGGCATAATTTTCATCCGGTCTATCTGAGCTATAACCTAAGCAGGGCCTTGAAAGGGAATGACTGAAAGTCCATTCTGCTCCTCCAAATTCTTGTTGTTTTGTATTCACTGATTTTCAATTTCCTGTTTCTTCCAAATATGTGTTAAACTCTCTCTGCTAATGATTCCTTATTCCCTCTCCTCTCTGATCTCCTTTTCACCTATATTACAGTATGTGACAAATAAAAATTCCATTTTGTATTCCAGGTATACCAAATGATGTTTTGACAATGTAGATATTGTGAAATGATTATCACAGTTGGACTAATTAACAGAGCCATCCCCTCACATAGTTACCATTTATGTGGTAAGAATACGTAAAATTAGCAAATTTCAAATATACACAATTATAGTTACCATGCATCCAGAAATTATTTATCTTATAACTTCAATGTTTCCCCACATCCCCTACTCCCTTTTTCCTAGTCTGTTTATTGATTATTTTTTGGCACTCAATCTGAGGCAGCACAGAAAGAATAAAAAGAGACAAAGAGTAGAAAGGCCTATAATGCAGGTACCGGAGAGCTGCAAAGGGGTGTAGGGGGCTCTCAGAGAGAACAAAGTAAAGAAGCTACTTTTATCAGGTCTGGCTGGGGGAGGAGTTTGGGAGGTGGGCAAAATGACATTAACAGTTGATTTGAAGGAGCATCTGCCTTTGAAAAACAGGAAACAGAAAGACTTATTGGGGGTTGGGGGTGGAGGCTTGGGTAGTTGTGGAGTCTTGGGATTGGAGAGGGCACGCACAAAAAGCGAGCGGAAGGTTTAGCGCTGGAATGAGAAGGAGAACGTACAAGTTACTCTTGGAAAGATAAATTGTTTCTGTGGGTCAGGTACCAAGTTGGGTGGATGTCATGTTACAGATAGTTAAGACTCAGGCTAGCAGAATCTATCATTTATTATAAGGAATTTTATCACTTTCCAATCATTTGTTGGAATTTCAGAGTGAACAGGGGTGAAAATTTGATGTCCTATGCCCACTAATGGGATCACACTGGAATCTCTGAGAAGTAGATTCTTCACATTTCTGTTAATAGATTTTCAGCATATCTGCCTGGGAAAATTCAGTTTCTTGAACCATATATTGGTCTTCAGAGAGTAAATGTTTTCTACAAAAACATGATTCTACTTCAGGTGCAACTCTTCAGATAAACTAAAGAGAATGCAACATCAAGAATTCAAGTTGGTCCTTCCCTAAATATATAAATTTCAACCTTTCTCTGTGGGAACAAAACACATGCAAACTTAAAAACCTTATTCAAAATAGAATAGCAGCCAAAGATTAACACATGTATCAGAAGTGAGCAAAACCTCCACCCACTCCCAACTCTAAAGCCAATCCAAGTTTCGGGTCACTCACGGGAAAAGTACAGGTACCTGATACTGAGTCAAGATACAATAGCGACAAACTTGAGAAACTGACACTGACATACACACACACACACACACACACACGGATGAACCTGCTGAACAAAAGCAGCCAGATACAAAAAGGCAGAAAGCATGATTGCCTTTCTGTAAAATGTCCAGAATAGGCAAAGGACATACAGACAAGAAGTAGATTTGAGGTTGCTGGGAGTACAAAGAGGAAAAGAACGACAACTAACAGCAGTAGGGCTGCTTTTTCGGGCAATAAAAAAATTCTAAAATTGGATAGTGTTGATGGCTGCACAACTTTGAATATACTAAAAATCACTTAATTGTATTATTCAAAAGGGTGACTATTATGATACATGAATTATAGTTCCTTAAAAAAAAAATACGCCCCTGGGGTTAGGGGCTGCGCTCAGGGCCGCAAGCACCTGCCTGTCAAACGCGAGGTCATGAGTTCAATCCCCAGTACCAAAAAAAAAAAAAAAAAAAACAAAACCACCTTCTGATTATATATTTTGAAATTTTTAGTTTTTTTCTTCTTCTTGAAATAAAATGGATTTTAAAAAATAAAATGAGATAAAATCATGAATGGATATCAGAAAAAAAAAATGCCCATAGTTTATTACCAAACAGACCGAAGATTCACAGTCCCTTGTTCTTGTTAAACTTCTTAAGGTCCGAAACTACATTGAGAGGGTAAGTAAAAGATCATAGGAAATAATGAAACACACCTTTTGCAAAAAGGAAGAGGACCAAGAGATGGAGAGAGAAGAGGGGAAGGGATTAAAAAAAAAAAAAGTGTTACACACACGTACCAATTCCCCATGAGGAATATAATCATGTGCTACAAACATGTTCCAATAAATTCTTTTAAAAGAATACATATATAGGGCCTCAAATTCTAAGTAGGACAGCAAAGCCATTCATTTATAGATCTGAAAAGCTACCAGACTATTCTCAAGTTAAAAAGAAAAATTGGGGCTGCGATTTGGCTCAGTGATAAGTGCTTGCCTGGTCTGTGCAAGGACCAGGTTCTATCCCCAGAACTGCGAAAAGAAAAGAGAACAGGAAAAGGGTAGGGAAGACATGCAGGAGGGTCTAGAATGGTTATGAAAATATGCCTTTCAGTTAGAGGCCAAAAACAGAAACTTATGAGAACCAAGAAAATGAATTCCTCTTACTATAAAATAGGAAAGGGTACAAAATATTCGTCATACTGGCAAACATCCAGCAACAATCTCTGAAGGAGATCTTTTCTTAAATTCAGCCAACAGTGCTCATATGCTATATCCACAAAAGCACCACTAGCCTGTTTCTTCTATAAAGTTTAAACAGCTTTCAGATATTGAACAACATTTTTGAGCTAAATAATACATGTATTACTGATGTCCTGAACCACAGAAATGTAGAAAAATCATCCAAACGTAGTATATGGGTTTCAAGCAAACCTGCTCATAAAATCAAATCTAAGAAGATTAACTCAGAAGGTTATTACAGACCACATGATTTCTCTCCACAGACAGGACTGGTCTCAAATAGCCCCCATACAGGATGTCTGGATACAATTAGAAGAAATATGAGAAATGTAAACCACCCCCCAACATAAAAAAAGAAAAACAAAATGCTTGACACACACAAGTATGTGAAAACCACTAGTCTTGTGATCATTATACTATCACAAAAATTATTTTAAGACATAATTCATCTTCATCTATCAAGTGATAATAGGTACTTGGTCCCCAAAAGAATTGAAGATGCGAAGCTTTTAAAGTAATACACTGATACAGATACACAAGTTTAAAATTTGTTTGAACTATTGATCCTGAATTTAATTGTTTGATGGTGAATAAATGTAGGTACTACTGAAAAAAAAACCTGAGAACCTGGGTTTCTTCTACAAATTGGTGCTGTCTCTACACTAGCTTGTATGTGAACAACACTGTACTTTAAAGAGTCCGTGCACTCTTTTACATTTGTAGGGCTCAGGTCTTCCAGGTTCTCATGCATTACTATTTTCTGCCTCCTACTGAAAAAATGGGTCAGCCTCACATATACTCTCTGGTTATATGGCATGTACATAATATTAAAAGGGAAAAACTAAAAATATCTAGAGTAGTCACAAACAAAATTAATTCTTCAGAATGGAATTTAAATCAGTTGTTTGAAAGGGAGACTCCTACATCCTGTGGCTATTTCTTGAATACTTTTATAGAGTGTCATTTTTTTCCCCACCCTGCCCTTTCCTTTACTGAATTTTCATACAATGAGCTTGCTATGACCATCACCGGATATAAGGACAACAACAAAAACATTACAGCTGGATCCTGTATTAGTCTCAGCTGCAGCTAAACCTACTTTCTTTTAAAACACCAGTAAGAAAGCACTGAGGGAAGGAAAAAGAAAAAGACTCATTCCTAGGAGAGTTAAGGTTAATTCTTTATCCAAAGACTGACAACAAAAGCAGCCTCTTTTGTATTGTATAACTACAGTTTGTCTTACTAAATTTTCCAATTCTAAAGTTCATTTCTTAATAAAAATATGGCCAAATATTCAAATAAAATTTGTAGTATGCCAAGCCAGATAACTAATCGCCTCCATATGGGGTGCAGGGCTAACAAACCACTATGCATGCCTGTTCCAAATTCACCCACACACATATTCCATTGACATCTGAGTCGTTTAGTAACATCTTTTGGTTACCAATTTAACCCACATCTACCAAAGAACAAGAAAAATGAATGTAACTTTGACCTTGAAACAAACAGATGACTTTAACATATTTGTAATGAAAAGTGACATTAAAGAAACTAAAGCAGTTATCTTTTCTTATATATATAATCTGTTCTATAAGATATAAAGAATTAGGCAACAGGCCTGCATTCCTCAAAAAAGTGAAAAAAAAAGGACTAAATTTAAGATGTAAATCTTAATTAGAGCCTAGCTATGTAAGAAAAAATAGCTCTGAAAGACATGTTGGGAAAACTAAGCAAAGTAGAGATTGAACTACATGTGAAGCAATATTTTAGAATTACCATTTTCTTAAGTATGATGATCATTGTTATGCACACTGTCCATAGGTAATGAATACAGTACTGAAATATTTAAGGGATGAGCATAATCTTTATAACTTACTTTTAAATGGCTTGCCCACAAAAAAGAAAACTGTCATTAAAAACTGCATATTAAAGAAAGATTAAACAAATATAGTAAAATTTTAACTGGTAAATGACGTATTGGTGTTATAACCATTCTTTCATAGTTTGTAGATTTGAACACTCATATTGCCAATCACAAGTTTTTCCTAAACCCAAATACAACAGTTCTAACTCCACTTGGAATATAAATACGGACAAGCAAGGATTTTAATATACTGGTGACTGACATGCTGAATGCCTACCAATTGTTCAAGATTTTGATAAATTCTTCATATAAATACTGTAATTGCACTTGAGTTTTTAAATGTTCATTTCAAATATGAGAAAATTGAAGCTTAGGGAATGTAAGTAATTTACACAAAGTCACAATGCTAGAAAGGATAGAGCCACATATGTTTACTTAAAATATGTCAATTTCAAACAGAACAATCAGGTTCAAATGTTTAAACAAACTTATGGAAGTATGCAGAAAGTACAGACACGAATTCTCAGAACAAACCATTAACATTACAGCTGACTAACTTCTGCCTTGAACTAGGGGAATTATCTGAAATATTCGCAATGACTGATCAAATGTAGCCAACAGGCAGAAATTTTTAATTATAGAGACAAAGAGGGGAAAAGGATGCCTCTCCAATCCCACATTTATAAGACTACTATATTTAGGAAGAAATGGCTGCATGACATTCTCCACCATGATTCATACCAACTCAGCCACAAAGTCAGGGCTGAGAAGTTGTGACAGTCCTATGGTTCCACTCCATTTATTGGAAGGAAGTAATAATCTCTGACAGAGAGAAGTGTTTTCCGGGAAATTAGGAAACAAAAGCTTCAACTTAAAAGTCATAAAATTAAGGAGTTACACAAAAAACTCCCCTCTCTACCATGTGGAGAACATGCCGAATCCTGGCCTGAATTCCTTATAACCAGTGACAGGTGGAATGCCACTGACTGCCCACAATTTTACAATTCTTTAATTAAGGAAAGAGCACATCTGTGAAATCTGTTCCTGAAATTTCCAGTCACCAAAGGACTCAACTATGTTTGCTGATTGCTAAAACCAAGATAAAAGCACCCACATTAAGCTCCTGAGATTCAAGAACTTTTTCTACTAAATGTTCTCTGCAAAGGGAACAGGACAATCATAGGTTAAGGCAGTGGGCCCCAGGGCACACTGATGAATTCAGAACTCTTGAGCAAGCCTGTACCAAGCTTCGAGGTGACTAGACTTCTCCCTAAAGAATTAAATTTCTTTGGAGGACTTCCAGGAAGATGGCAGAGTGGTAAGCAGCAGAGAAAGACCCTCTCCAAGATTTGATGTGCAGACACTGGAATATAGCAACATGAGGACGAGAAGGAAAAGGAAAGTGGGTCCCCTGGATCCAGGAAAGATCTGAAGTGAGACTTGAAGCCCACGGAGAGAGAGAATCGAGGAATCCAGCAAAAATAAGAAAACCAGCCCCACCACTGCAGCCCTGAGAAGAAGCCACTGCACCAGCCTCAATGAACCAGCCTCCACAGGCCCAAGGAAAAGAGGCTGTGCCACCACCACCACCACCCCCCCATAAGCCTACACCACAGGCTTGGTGCAGAAGCCAGACTA